>CAUYRB010029420.1:0-24020 GCA_963574695.1 Propithecus perrieri | reverse complement strand
TGACATAAAGCCATTCTACACTGTCTTGTTATGTGTGTTGGAAAATTGATTCTTTTTGACAATCGCAAACATTCTGCACAATGATTGGATAACTGTGAAGTACCGAAACACAGTCCAAAACTGAATATTCATCAGAAAAATCTAATGGTGTCTGTTTGGTGGTCCAGTGCTGGTATTATCCACTACAGCCTCATGAAACCTGGTCAATTGAGTCCAGCGAATGTCTACTGCAGCCATTTGGATGAAATGATGAGGATGCTTGTAATTTAGTAGCCAAGATTGGTTAATAGAGACAGGCCAGTCCTCTTGCAAGACTGCATGTTGCAAAAAGGAACACTGCTCACACTATAAAAGCTGGACTTGGAAACTCTCTGTCATCCACCATATTCACCAGACTTTTCACCAACTGACTACCACTTCTTCCAGGCTTTGGACCACTTCGTGCAAGGAAAAATATCCAATTCTCAACAACGTGTGGAAAACACATTTCATGATTTCATCGCCACTCGCTCTCCAGGTTTCTCTACTGCTGGCATAAACCAGCTACCATTAAGATGGCAAAACTATGTCAACAGTTTAGGAACATACTTTGATTAATTGTACTGCTTCTTGTTTGAGATATAATAAACTAAACTTTTGATTCGAAATTGTACATTTAATATTTAATGACCTAATATATTCTAGCTATAACTCCTTCATTATGAGATAGGGAAATGGCAAGCCCTGCTCAATAAAAGTCGTAAGACCCTAAGCAAGGTCTCTGATAAAACATGAGGTGGTGGAAAAGCTGGCCAAACCCAGCTAGAACCCACGTGGCCATGAAAAACCACCTCAGGTTATCCTCACTGTTCACTATACCCCACTTACCCCATTAGCATACTAAAAGAAACTCCCACCAGTGCCATGACAGATGCAGTCCCAAGGCTGCTATCTCTGATCCCTTTCACTGCCAAACTCCTTCCTTTCTATCTTCCTGTAGCCAGTGCTTTTTTCTATCAGATACCAGGCCTCTGGGAGTAATTTTATTTGGGCTGTGCCATTCCTAGATTCCCATCCCTCTCTGTCTTTTCAATGTTGTGAATGTGTGTTGATTCTCTATGGTAGTTTGAGCTTTGCTAGATTTCTGTAATTTGACATTTGTTATATTTCTCCTCTCCTAGTGAGTTTGCATGCATAAGTTATGGGTTACTTTATTTGCTCTCATCATTGATCTGGATGGACTCTTCCTTTCCTCCTTCCCCCTTTTTCTTTCATCTCTGGAAGGTATTTGAAGGTATTTGTACTTCGATGGCTGCCATCACCTCTGGGACACAGAATATTAAACTTAAGAGTGTTATTCTTAATTATATATCTACTCTTGAACACAGTGCCTGACATATAGGAGTTGCTTAATAAATCTTAAACTGATAAATTCATCTAAAAAATTTTGTAATTTTCATCCTCCCTCCAAAAAACAAAATAAATAAATATATAAACATATAAATAAATACATAAATAAAACTTCAATGTCTCTTCTTACTTAAAAAAGTGAAGCCCAGTTTTTGCCATGATATTTTAGGCTTCTTAGAATATTGCTCAAATGTTCTATATAATCTCACATTCCAGTCTTCCTCTTCACAAATCCTCCACTGCACTTAAAATGGTCCATTTTATTTCCTTTAACTATGGTATATTTATTGCTAACTCAGTTTCTTCTCAGAACTCTTTCTTTTCCATAAAAGTCTTTGTCCACAATTATTTTTTAATAAGTTTTACCATTTTGTTATGCTTCATGTTAGGTTTCAATTCTTCTTGAAATCTTCTCTAACTTTCACATCTTTTGATATTTTTTCCTTTTCATAATTTTAGCAGAACATAATGCTTATATCTCCCATAGAAACTCAATTTATACTGACAGTATTTTCTGATTCCCATAGGTCCTACCCTGCCAAACCAAATCATCACTGAACACATTGTGACAGCTCTCAATACACTAAAAAATACCTAAATAACCTTAAATAACATCCTTTATAAGGCATCTCATTTTGCATCATTTTCAAAGTCAGTATGGCCCAAAAGATATTTAGTGACAAATTGACTAACCCTCTATTCCAATTTTTAATAGATATAATTTAATATAAAAATGACAATCTTCTCAAGATGGAATTGGATTCAAAATATGGATTTTGCCATGTTAATATCTTTGTTAGAAGATTCTTAAAAGGGAGGATTATCCAATGTCAATATTCTGTTTATTTGTAGCCAAGAAAATTCATTTTCAAACACATTCATAATGATAGATTTTATCCAGTATTTTAACATTCACTCTTTCAAGATTCCTTAGAGAACAAATGCTAATATCACTTCAGACAAATGTCATGAAATACCATTCATTCAAAGAAAATATATGTAAATAAGAACACCAAACTTAAGTGGTTTTGGAATAAATGTTAAAAAGATATTAGGATAACTTTATTTTTGTCACAGGAGCTTTTAGCTCGTTAAGATCTTTGAGCTGAACCAGAAATGTGAAACCGTAGAGTCAAAACATTTAGAAATTGAATAAGCATTCTAAATGATTCTCTATTTACACTTTTACGGAAACAAATACTAAAACAGATAGTACCTTTAATTTGTGGTTCATTTCCCAACAGAAAATGGTGACTAAAATTTGCATTGTATTGAACTTTCCCCCACCCCTAAATTTTAGAAAAACATAGTCTCCAATCTGATTGTGATCAAGACAAAATCTCATTGGAGATTAAAAAAATATTTTTCACTCCTGTTTTGTCATTAGCAATATTTCAGGGGTAATGAATTTAATTTATATCAAGGAATAAACGGCTTCTTGCTAATATGGACCTCTCCTTTAGCTAAGTAAGGAGATTCTTTGCCACTTCGATAATTTCATTAAGCCAACATTTGATACGCATTTCGTGCCTGAAATCTAACATTGCTGACCCATGACTAGCATCCCCCTGGGGCCCACGGCAGTTGTATATCCTATATGTCACCAAGGGGAGAAATTCCATGGCTCCTGATCTGAAATATGGTGTCTTATATAGTACTTAGCCCCATTTACCTAATTTAATGTGATCTTGTTCTCAAATAAAATTTTCTTTTCTTTTTTACTGATCCAAGTGTTGCTAACTTGCTTTCTATGACGTATCCTTACATATGATATGGTGAATATGTAGATATGTCCTTTTAGACTGTTTTATACCTCCCAGAAGCACTTAATATTTCTTTGATATCCATAATACTTAATATAGTGCTAGTTTCTGTTATAGATTAATATTTAATGGCACTTTCACTTTTGAATACTGGGCATGGGTCTAAATTTTAGATATCCTACTTAACTACTGTGTGCTAGTCAGCAATTTGTTCAGGTAATTTGAACTTTAGTTTTTATAAAAAACAAATGTAGATAATAACATGTATCCCAGAGGATTTTCAAATAATTATATGAAATAATATGTGTAAAATACATAGCATCATGCATGGTACATAAAAGTACTAGATGAAATCATCCATTCATTTATTTATTTAGTCATTCGACCGAGGTTTATCAAACACATATAATATTCCAGCATTTTATCTGATAGTGGTGATATAGTCATCAGGAATGATTATACAAAGAAAAGCAACAATGTCAAAATACAAATGGACTATAAAAAATGATTTATTTTTGCTCATGTTACATGTCTTCCAATATATGATAGAGTCAGCTGGGGTCTCTGATCCACACTGTGATCACTCTAGAAACCAAACAGTCACTATTAATTGCAACAGGGGGAAAGAGAATCAATATTATTGCATTCAGACCCATAGCATTTCTATCTGGAAGTCAACTACATCATTTACGTTATTGGGCAAAGCAAGTAATAAGGGGACAATTGCCTTTAACGTGGGTGGGGAAGAGCATCTTACATCATGTCCTGTAGGAGGAAAAAGAGAAGATTTGAGAAGTGGCTTAACCACTACCCACAAGCAACATACAGAATAGTCCAACATTCCTGACTTTATTAAATTTATATTCTTCTGAAGAGAAGAGATGATAAATAAGACAGAAATATAAAATATAATTTATATTAAATAATAGTGAGAACAAGTGAAAAATATAGACAAATATGTGCATACACCAACTGTGACCATGGAAATTGAGAAGCTAAGAAACTGAATAAAGATTTTGATTGATTCATGAGTTTGAGGATACAATTAGAGCTTAGGTTACTCCAAGTAAGAAGAGCTCCGGTAAATATCCATTGGAGCACCAAAATGCTACTATCTTACAGAAATTATACCAGCCATCACAGTGAGTATTGTCCAACTTTGAGTCATCAAAATATCTAATTCATTTAAGTTGCTATGGTGTTGATAGATACATAACTGCCTTACAGAGACAAAAATAAATCCCCTCTGGAAGAAGATACGTCTTCTAGAGTTTCCAATTCTCTCTCTCCAATTTTTTGTATACAGTCAGACAAAATAACCAGATGTATGAAAGATGAGTCTTTTAAGAACCAAAAAATTTTAAAAGGCAACATAAATAGCCAACAGGGGATGCAAAGACTTTATCAAATATGGATTTTAAAGTTTTTGATTAATTCATTCAAAGAATCAAATACAGGCTGACAATTTTATGAAGACTTGGGAACTAAAAAGTATTTGAAATAGAAATTATAGAAACAAAATTAAAATAACTGAAGTTAATAATTCAATGGATAGGAAATTAGGCTAGGAGAAAAACAAAATCCAGGCTAAAGCAGAGAGACAAAGAGACGTAAAACACACACAATAAAGAACATAAGAGATGTATCTGATGTAGTGATAGGATCTGATATAAATGCAATCGAAACCCAGATGGAGAGGAGAGATGAAATAAGTGAAACAGTATTTGAAAAGATAATAGCTGAGAATTTGTCAAGGATCATTAAAGATAACGGGCCAAAGATTCAGAGGCTCTATGAACACAAAGCAGGACAAAAAAAAAATAAAATAAAATAAGGCCGGGCGCGGTGGCTCACGCCTGTAATCCTAGCTCTCTGGGAGGCCGAGGCGGGAGGATTGTTTGAGTTCAGGAATTCGAGACCAGTCTGAGCAAGAGCGAGACCCCGTCTCTACTAAAAATAGAAAGAAATTAATTGGACAACTAAAAATAAATAGAAAAAATTAGCCGAGCATGGTGGCGCATGCCTGTAGTCCCAGCTACTCGGGAGGCCGAGGCAGAGGGATCACTTGAGCCCAAGAGTTTGAGGTTGCTGTGAGCTAGGATGATGCCACGGCACTCTAGCCCGGGCAACACAGTGAGACTCTGTCTCAAAAAAATATATATAAAAAAATAAAATAAAAAAATAAAAAATAAAAAAATAACGCTTACACACTAGGTACGTCACATTAGAAGTGCTTAATATTAAAAAGAAATAGTAGATGAGATTTTTTAATGTAGCGCAAAGCAACACATGCCTCTGGTTGAGTTAGAAAACCTTCCTATATTTCTTAATGTATTTTTGCTGATGATTTATTTTCTTTATCTTCCTATGCATTTACTCATTCATTTAATGTTCTGGGCTCTAAATGAGAGTCTCTGTTCCAAGTTTCTGTCTCATGTGGGTGGGCCCAATGCCTTCTTTAATGTCACCATGTCAGCAATAAAGCCCAAACTCCTAATTTAATGTAGACTAAAAATGACCTACCAGGGAAATCACAGCTTTTTATTCTTCTCTTTTCTCTTCAAGACCCCAGTGGTTTCACTCAATTTCTTATAAGGAAAGACATATTTAAAAAGAGTATTTTTACATTTTTATCTGGTACATCTAGGTTTTTTATGAGGGAAGATTTTCCAATTATTTGTATTGATATAGTTCCAGAAACAAGAAGGTTTGTATTTTTTTTAACTTAAAAAAATTTTTTTGAAGATAGGTACACTGGGTATAAAACATTAAATTCTACTTTTAGAACTTTAAAGTCATAATTTGTTTATTTACCATTTTCCATTTTTTCTCCAATGAAGTCAACTGAGTCTGGTATCCTTTTCTTGATCCAGCTATCTTTTATTTTATTTAATATTTTTACATAATTTCTCATTTTTCACTTCTCCATTAGTTTTATCTTTTTTAATAGTTTTCAACTATTATCTGTATAATTTTTTTAAATGATGCTCAAAATATTTAAGTTCTTTTCATTTTTCATATGAAACCAAGAATGTATCATGTTGCTTAGTAGGGTTTATATGGTTAAACTAAGTATGAAGGAAGAAGTACTCATTGTTTTTCCATTGACTGTGCATAGCGTCAAAAATAAAATCAGATCAAGTCAGGGAAAATGTTAAAGTTTATCGTCATACAAAGAGTACAGATTGCCATCTGAGAGACTTCAAACCAAGTGATAAGTAGCTTACCTTACAGGAGTTACAGCACAGTTTATAAAGCATAAAGGAGGAAATATTTTGACCTTTATTATGATTGGCTGTTACACATTAACCTATTTTGAAAGGTAAGCAGTGCTTTTTAAGCTGATTTATCTGTAACGGATTGGCTCAATTTCACTGAATCATGCTGACAAGAAAGTAAAAGTTATGTTTATGATTAGAGATAGCATTTCAGGGCAATCAGTAAGTTTTGATTGCGTATATAGTTACAGGCAGTTTGTGCTGGGGTATATCTAAGCTGTGGCCTCCATTTTTATCTTCAACACTAGCTATAGGGCAAGTGGAAGAAAACTTTACCTCAGAGGTATGTATTAATACGAATGCCCTCTACCTTTAAGGTCAAGATGAATGAATGATATTGTATATGCTTAAGTAATTAGAGCATATAAATAAAATATGAGGAGGATGAGGAAGGCAAACTGTTCACACCCTCACTTGCTAAAAATGCTAATACAAATAGAATCTCCAGGGGAAGATGAGCAAAGATGGAGTTGATATGTAATAACAGCAGGATAGAAGTTTCATGTATGTGTTGGGGCTTGATTGTGAAATATAAAATTCTAGGCCAATTCAGTAATTAAGAATATAAATTTGGATCATAATTCTTTATTGCTATTTTATAACTGTGAAATCATGGACAAGTTATTTGTTCTCTCCGAATTTCAGTATATCATCTGTCAAATAGGAATATTAATAGTACTTAGCTCATAGGGTTGCTTGAGAATTAAATACAATAATATATATATATAAGTGATTAGCACAGTGCCTGACACATGGTAGGTACTTTAATACTGGTTAACTGTTATTATTATTCAGAGTAATATGTCATATGATGATTTTAAAACTTCTCTTTGGATTATGAAAAGCAAATTTTGTATACTATAATGATGAAGCATAAAATAATGGGATGGGCGTGGTGGCTCATGCCTGTAATCCTAGCACTTTGGGAAGTCAAGGTGGGAGGATTTCTTAAGGTCAGAAGTTCAAGACCAGCCTGAGCAAGAGAGAGAACCTGTCTCAACAAAAAATAGAAAAATTTGTTGGATGTGGTAGCACATGCCTGTAGTCCCAGCTACTTTGGAGGCTGAGGCAGGAGGATCGTTTGAGCCAAGGAATTTGAGATTGCTGCAAGCTATGGTGATCCTACCACACTCCAGCCAGTGTGACAGAGGGAGACCTTGTCTCAAAAAAAAAAGCAATAATGAAATAATTATTGTGTGGTTAATACAACCAATTTTATAAGTCTATTATCTCATTTATTTTATTGAGACAATAAAAAGATGAAGGTTTTACCAGTATTCCTTTTATGATTTCCTTTTCCAGCTCCTATGCATAAATCTAATTAAACTAGTTTAAACAAACAAAAAAGAAAAAATCATTTGCATTTTATTTCCAACAACAATCCTACTAATAATGTTTATTACTTAAACCATTACTCTGAAAAGCAATTACGTGAAACATTGAAATATATTTGTTAGTCTGTCTTTGTGGTTTTAGAAAGGTATTTTGTGAATCTCTTAAGCCATTTGTTCAAAATGAAATGACCACTGGTTAGGGAAAATCATGAATACTTAGGGAATATTGTGATGAGTTGGTATGCATTCATTTCCTTTCATTTCTTTTTATTGCTAGATGCTAAAAACTTCTAACATTCTTAATAAGTGAACTTAGAGCAATTGGCATGATTATTGCTCGGACACAGATTAAGGAAATAAAAACATTCTGGGACCACTCTAATAGCATTATATTAATTATTATTCCCTTCAAGTTGCTAGAATGTTCACTAAAATGTAATTCATGTTATTGCTGGTGGTGTAGACCTTTTTCTCAAGCACAAAAGCAAGAATTCTTACTATCAAGAACACTCATCATTCAAATAATTGCTTAAAGCATTTGTGAAGCAAGTATCAGCCTTCCTGTCTGACCTAAAGAAACCAGAAAATATTTATAAAGGTCCCAGTCTAGGGAACAGGCCCATTTAAAGGTTGACATGTTAATAATAAGCTTATATAAAGGTTGCCCTCCCCCCACCTTACCACTAACTACATCAATAGAACTCTAGGATAAAAACACCAGCATAGAGCAGAATAGAATACAGAGCCACATACAATGGAATCTATTTAAGAAGGAGTTCTTAGGGAAAAGTAAAACAACAAGAGAGACAAAAATGACAGTAGTGAAGTTTGAATCCTCTGGCAACTACAGCTAGAGGAGCATTAAACACAGCCAAACTCCTAGCCAGTTTTAACATAAAACCTCACACTCACAGCTGATTTACCTCAGTTACTATTATCTAACACATTTTTTTGTTGTTGTTAAAAGCTGGAAACGACCCAAATATCCATCGGCAAGTGAATTGATTAAAAAAATGGTGTCTTCGATTAAATAATTGGGCATTAGAGCCTCAGGACTTGAAGCTAACCATCTAACTGATCTTCTGGACTTGGGCCACCCTGCCTTCTTACCCTTCCTCGACATCCCCACCAGTTTTTCTCTCTGAAACACTGACCTAAGCCTTTACTTTTCGGTTAGTGCTCCACATACTCTCATCCAAGAATCATAAACATGACATCCAAACTCTTTCTGGTTGTGGTTCCAGGTGCTGACTTCCTAGGGATCTGTGGGACAGTTATGCATACCTCTTCATGGCTGCTTACATGCCTAATCACCCAATAGCTTGGAAAGCACACAAGAGCATGGACTTAGCTTATTCCTCAGAGCATCACTGGGACTCATCACAGAGTCTAGCATACAGGAGGTGCTAAATAAATGTTTATGTGATTCCATGAGAGTCTGTAAACCTCTTCTGTGAAAAATGCATTGATGGGTATATTGAAGAAGACAGATGGGAGGTATAGTGTCTATCTCCAGGGATCATTTAATACGATGACAACTTAGATTGTATAGGCTCTAGTTATCAAAACATTAGGAAAACTGTGAGTTCAATCAGCCACCCGATGGTGTGCAGAGCTCCAGGCCAGGTTGCCCTGTGGGCTCTATCATGACCATCATAGCCAGCCTGCAATGTACTCATCAGCTGGCTCAATCACTTTGACCTTAACAGGGTTGGTTTTTAGAGGTTTTATTATATTTGCCAAATGCTACTTTCTGTCTTCATTTGTGTCTTTAGGAATCTGGGATGCTTGATTTATTTTTTTAATTGAGCAAGTGATTAATTAATGAATTGATGTATTATATCCTATCTCCTTCCACAGAGAATTTTTGGTACCTTACAGGAGATTCGTATATGTTAAATAATACATAACTAGGAGATTATAAATGGAAACAGGAGGTTGAAATTGGGGAAAAGGAGACCCAGGTACCCTGACCTTGCAGACTATATGTGCTACATTTCTGCATTTTATGTGACTTCGCCCTCAGGGACAAACTAAGAAAGGAATGATGGACATTCTCAAAAGTAAGAAGCTAAAATTTAGTACCTCAAGGCCGAGAACTCTTCCAAGCCCTTAGCTCCAAAAAACAATTTTGTTATTTGGGAAAGTCCTTTGATTTGGGGATACTTTCTCCATCTGTTGCCATCTACCAAAAAAAAAAAATGTGTTCACTAGAAATAGGATGGCACTACATTTTAAAATATGTGAGCTTGCATTCATCTCAATTTTGTGGTTAAAATCAAGGGTTTTAGAAACAAAATACTGAATTCAAATCCTAGCCCTCTTACTGTCTTTCTGTGTAACCTTGGGCAAGTTATTTAACTACTTTGTGCTTCAAATTTACCATCTGTAAAATAGTAGCTGCATGGTACCTACTCACTGGATTATTGTCAGCGTTGGCTGTGATCATGTATGTGAAACTCTTGGCCTACAATCTGGTTGAGCTTTGTGAGGTTGGCCGGTGGTGTTGTTATTAATATTCATTTATGGTCTAAAGCATTCTTCCACAGATTTTGTATTTGCATTAAACTATAGGCATAGCCCAGTGCTCTTAGAACATTTAATAACTTATATTCCCATCATCACAATGATACATTATATGTACAAAATAACATATAATCTTTATCTGAGAAAAAAATTATGATCACCATACAACAGAATAATACTCTCAATAAAAAGGAATGAACATCAAAGATTCTAAAAAATAATAGTATGCTGATTGAAAGAAGCCAGTTAGAAAGGAATACATATTTTATGATTTCATGTATATAAAATTCTAGAAAATACAAACCAATCAACAGTCACAGAAAGCACATCAATGCATGTCTGGAGACAAGATGACAGTAGGGACAGGTAAGAAAGAGAGTTTATAAAAAGGTATGAGAAAACTTTTGAGGGTGGTAAATGTGTTCTGTCATTTTACTTATGATGATGATTTCATGGGTACGCTTATGTCAAAACTCATTAAATTGTACTCTTAAACTTTGGGCAGTTTATTGTATGTCAATTATAGCACAATAAAAGTTAAAAATTGTTTGTAGGACAGATGGTAGGTAATCCCTGTAAGATGAGTAATATAAAATTATTTCCAGTACAATTTCAAGTTGACAGAGGCAAACATGTTTTAAATGTCTAAAGCTTGTCAATTTTCATCATGTACTATGTTCTCTGTATAGATTTTAGATTAGCAAATAAATCCTGGTGAAATGGTTTTGTTCCCCACAGTTCTCCATCATCAAAGGTAGTCAGATATGCTTCTAGTCTGTGGTTCCCAACCCCTGGGCTGCAGACCAGTACAAGTCTGGGGCCCATTAGGAACAGGGCTGCACAGCAGAAGGTGAGCAGCGGGCAAGCAGCAAAGCTTCATCTGTGTTTACAGCTGCTCCCCATCGCTTATATCAACACCTAAGCTCCGCCTCCTGTCTAATCAGCAGCAGCAGCCACATTAGATTCTCATGGGAGCGCGAACCCTACTGTGAACTGCGCATGCGAGGGATCTAGGTTGTGCGCTCCTTGTGAGAATCTAATGCCTGATGATCTGAGATGGAGCTGGGGAGTGGCTGTAAATACAGATTATCATTAGCAGTGAGGTTTGACTGCACAGAGACCATAATAAATCAATTGCTTACAAACTCACATCAAAACCCTATCCGTGAGTGGCAAATGACAATGTAATAATAATAGAAATAAAGTGCACAATAAATGTAATGCATTTCAGTCATCCCAAAGCCATGCCCCCCACCCCCTAGTCCATGGAAAAATTGTCTTCCATGAAAACAGTCCCTGGTGCCAAAAGGTTGGGGACCACTGCTTCTAGTTTTATTCATTAACGTATTTCTTCAACAAATCTTTTTGAAGTGGTCTGTTTGCCAGGAAAGGTGCATTCTACAAAATGGAACATGCAATAAAGTCCAGGTAATTCTCTTCTTTTATCTTCCTTTCTTGCTTCTTCTGCCCTAATGCCAACAGATCTTCCTGGGACAATTTCACTTCACATGACTCAAGAAATTCATTCATATTGGAAATCTTTTTCTACCCTGTCAAAGCTGACTTATCTCTACAGCTCCATTTTTTACTGGTGATAAACACATTTTTCTTGTGTAGATACTGAGCATCTCTTCAAGAAAAGGCTAATAATTTTCCACAGTTTATTGTCAAAATCACTTTAGTATCCCAGATCCATACAATGTGTGATTTACTGGGCAGATGTGATCAGGAGCTACACCCACCTGGCATCTGCTTCTTATCTTCTCACTGATATTTCTGGGAGTCAATCCAACCTACACTGAGAGATAAGGTTTTTAGCTGTTTCGTGACACAAGGTATTCTTGAGTAAGTGGAAGAATATTACTTGCCATGATGCAAAGGCAAACAGATAATGCGAACTTTTTTGTTTTGAATTGGAAAATTATAGGTTTATAATATCCTACAAAAATAAAGCAATAATAACAGTGGGCACACTTAGAAAACTTAAAAGCATCTAGAGTCGAATAAATATATATTTAGTTTACTAAACTCCAGTGGTAGGTGCTAAAGTGCTTATGCTAAGGTGTTAGTCAAATTATTACATTGTTTATTTAAAAAGGAGAGCTTGTAGGACTATGATAAAACTGTGGTCTAAAAACTAAGTAAATTAAGGATATATAAAGCAAGAGAGGCCAATATCAAACTGGAGTTTTGGAAAAGATCAATAACCAGCAGAGACAAATGAAAAAGTAAGAAATATGTCTTATATGAGGAGATAGGGGATTGCCCTATTGAATTTTATTCGTGACTTGCTAGCAAGGATACTTTTAACAGCCACATAGCTTCATTATATATAACCTACTTTTACAGACATCCTCCAATGTGGCATACCTGTCATGGGACAATAAAAAAACAAAACAAAACAAAAAAAACACCAGCATTAGCTTAGCAATAAGCCACAGAGTTGCAGTTTACTCATAGTAATTCCAGGAAACTAATTACAATCATCTGTCAGTATCTGCAAGAACTGGTCCAGGACCCCCTCCCTGCCAGTAACCAAATCTGCTCACAGTCAAGTCTCCCAGTGGTCCCTGTGGAAGCCATGGATATGAAACATTGGTCCTCCTTATATGTGGGTTCTGTATCCTGTGAACACTGTATTTTCCATAAGGTTTGGCTGCAGAAGTGATACCCATGGATAGAAAGGGCCAAGGGTACTCACTGAAAAAAGTCTGGCCAGTTGCCGGGAGTTCATTTCTGTAATCACAGCACTTTGAGAGGCTGAGGCGGGAGGATGGCTTGACTCCAGGTGTTCCAGACCAACTTGGGTAGCATAGCAGACCTCATCTCTACAAAAAATAAGAAAGAAATTAGCCAGGCATATTGGTGTGTGCCTGTAGTACTAGCTTTCAGGGAGGTTGAGGCAGCAGGATCACGAGTCCAGTTCAAGGCTATAGTGAGCTGTGATCGTGCCACTGTGCTCCAGCTCCTGTCCCTCACCCTTCCCCCCTACCCAAAAAGAAAGAGAAAAAGAAACAATCTGCGTATAACAGATTGGACCCAGGCAGTTCAAACTGGTGTTGTTCAAAGGTCAACTGTAAATTAGAAATTTTATTTTTAATAGTAGCAAACCATTTAGAATAATATACAAAGGTTTTCATGGGTTAAAATTGGAGTGTGATTATAGAGAAAGCATTTTACTTGGGCATCACTTGGGAGTTTCAATCAAACTGTTGGATTAAAAGAACAGAGAAATTACTATTTATTAAATTTTGAAAGTTGGAAAGTTCAGAAATGTTCAAGGTAATCATAAAAGAAATGCTAGAAAGGTTTGATGACATAAAAATTTAAAACTTCTGACTTCATAAATTTACTGAGGAACGTTCTTATGTTTAGTTGTTACTCAAAGGAATGAAAAGTGCTTAAAGCTACATTTGTCTCTTGCAACACCATCTATAAAAGGTGATGATGATGATGATAAAATAGGTTAATTTTTATTGAGTGTTACCATGTGTTAAACACGTTTCTACAGGGTTCACCTATTTAATCCTCACACACAACAAATACTATGAGTAAAATTTGATTAATTTTTGCATTACATAGATAAGGAAATTAAAAATTCCAGAATTAAATAAGTTGTTAGTGGGTATACTAATGGCATGAGTCGGAGCCAGTATTTGAAACCTGGCACTTTGATTTTATAGCTCACATTTTTAACCAAAACGCTATGCTACCTAATTAATTTCTATATGACCTTCAAAAACCCGATTAAATATTATCAAAAAAAATCCAAGCAATAGATTGATGTTCAGTACATACATGATTAATTATAAACAAATATCTGATTATCAGTGCAAAAATTGTTTTATTACCACATATGCTATAGAGATGACATGATACTAGTTACTAATTCTCTTACTTCATTTTCCACATATAATTTATTTCCTCTGTCAACCAGTTTAATGTTTTCAGCAAAGTAAAAAGATAGATTTTCAGAGATTGAATGTTAACAAAAATTAATATAATAAAACAGAGAACTTGAACAAAATCAACACATCTATTGTAAAAGTATTGCATTTTTTTGTTATTGTTATCAATAAATCTTATTTTTTTACCTATATAAACTGCCAAAACAATAAATAAATAACTGGTTTTGTGAAAGAAATCAAGTAAAAATAAAAAATTCTTTCAGGTGAGTAAGGCCATATGTGAACTTGTATTTCAGCACCACAGGACACTGTTTTAATTGCTTTCTTAATGTAGTTAGTTCAGCCTGTGTTTTAGAGGACATATGGTATATTTTCCTGGGAATGAGAACTTTTCTAGGTTTTTTACTATTTTTCAATGAAATTCAGAATTTTAAAGTAAGATTTTCTTAACTTAATCCATTGCACAGTTGACATTCTATTCTATTGTGACTTTTATACCAAAGGATCATCATCTAAAATCCGACATTCAGAGCAATCAGAGGTTAACGTCATTTTGCAAAGTCACAGAGCAATCATTTTGTAAATTGCCTCCTTCCAGAGATTTCTGACTAAATCTGAAGATGAAAATGCCTTCCTCGATGTTATCAACAGAGCAAATTGTCTTCCTGCCAATGTTTGTCATTTAAAATATTATTTCATCAACACTGAAAGTCAATTTTCCTAAGGCCTTAGAGCAAGCAAAATTACCAAGTGCTTTCACTCTAATTCCACGAGGGGAGTGAAGTAAATTCCAGGCAGTCATTTTAAGTGCTTTAATTTCACGTTTTATTTTGGAATTTATGGATCAGTCGGCAATCAATTCATAGGAAACAAAAATAGTTTTCTTTGAAAATGCAAATTTCTGTATGCTGCACCATTGTGAGAGGTTAGTCCTATTTAAAATGCATGAGAAATTTCCAGCATGTCAATATTATATTTTGCAAGACCTTCATGGGATTTAATGTAATTTTTCTAAAACTGTGCACAGAGAGGAATGACTATGGATTTAGAGTCAGGAGACATGTTTTCATATTACTGTTCACTAGAACCTAATTTCATTCTCTTCAGCAAGATAATTAATACACCTGAGTATCAAATCTGTTATCATAAAATGAGGATACCAATATGCTTACCTGAAAATTGTGGTATAGATTAAATGGAATAAGGTATATGAACATGCTTTTGAACATGAAATCAAATCTGTATAGATGTTAATCACAAATAAGCATTTCTTATCTTTGATAGCATTCACTATCCTGTGACTCATGTGTCTTGGGAAATTACCCCAAATAGTTCAACAATGGAGGCCAGGTTGTGTACGTGTTCTCTGTAATATAAGATTTCAATGCTCTTCAAAGTTTGTATGATTTTTCCTGGTTTCAGGAAGAACTTTGTCTCTAAACTCAACTCATCTCCCCTGACAGAGAGAATGCCATTAAGTGAAATAAATGAATGATTAAAAAAATTAAATGAATATCTTAATTATGTGTCTTAAAAATTATCTGTATATAATTATTAGAAAGGTTATATCATAATTACATGTTAAAACAAATATTTTGAACATATGTGCCTTTCTTTCATTCGTATCTATAACCTTCACAATCAATTAGGCATTTTATCTACTCTAATAAAGAACAAAACTCCATTATTTCTGCAATTCCTGGGAGCCAGAAGTGACTTTCAATCTGTACTACAAATGTAGATGTAGGGGATTTCAACTAATAACAAGGATCAAGCAGATGATTTTTTTTCTGCCAGAGTTTCCTCAAGGCCTTGATTTTTAAATAAATTGCAGTGCTTGTATCAATGCTATCTCCATTAACCACTATCTCCCCAACCTTCCATCCATAGTTGGCCCTGCTTCTGGGGTTCTAAAAGGTGAATAAATCCTACTCTCACTAGTGATATTTCCAGGCATAATTCATTAACCACTCCTGTCCAATATTTTTTTTAAAAAAAGAATTAGAGAGAACAATGCTGAACTAAGGGTCCTTGATAGTCAAATGCAAGCATTTACTTGTAATGCCTCACTAAATGACTGGAAATATTATTTGGAGCAATAAGCCAAGAATAACATCTGATGTCTTGTAGAAAAGACTAGGGTTAGGGGTGGGTAAACTCACAACTAGTGGATGCATTGTAGGAGGGAAAGGACATGCCTCAAATCATGGTTTGGGTGTGGCAAAGTCATAACCTGTAACCAAAATATTTGTACTCCCATAATATCCTGAAATAAAAAAAGAAGTATGGGTCCTTTAAAAAGCTACTTTCCTGTGGCTAGTGAGTAGTCAAGAGCCACATAACAGGAAAGAGAGAAAAAAGAGGCAGTGGTAGCTCACTTAAATGTATTCATCGCTGAGAAAGAGTTGTTTCAGTGGAGAGAAAATGAGCTGTAATGTTGGAAGAGAAAGTCTCTATTTAGACAACATAGATAGACATCTGGGGCAGTGTGGAGGATGTGGTGAGGGGACGAGGTATTATATGATGTTTTCTTGGCTGCTACTTTTTGTTTTCTAAGCATGATTTTGATCATTTCAGGGTAGTGATCTGTTCCTACTTTAGGTTTATCTCTTTTATCACTGAAATCTACCACAGCAGTTGGTATTATATATCTGGTTGTGACATATCCTTACCTACCAGACACTTTCTCTTTTTCTTGTTTCCCCTCCTTGCAGGGTGGCTTTGCATGTGCTCAGAGCTTATGGTGGGAATATATAACTACTCAATGGTGATACAGCTGTGATACTAACAAGTATTCAGACCCAAGACCAGTTTGTTGCTTCAACCATTTTCCTGCCTTGAGAGGGTTCCAGCATCCTAGACACATCAAGAACATTTAAGAAATAGAATCATGCTTTCAAAACACTTCATTACTAAAATACTGTCTTGAAAAGAGAATTTCTACTAGAGAAGTCACAGAAGCTATGATTTTGTGAACCAAAATTTGATGCTAAGTAACATACACAACCACATTAAAAGGGACTTCTCTAGTGAAGATGCCATTGCCCGTGCCAATCAGCACCTAAGACACTTAGGAAAGATGCCAGAAGCTACAATGTTATCACCCTCTAAGTGCCTAAAATCTCTGTCACCAAACTTCTCAGAAAATCATGGCTGTCACCCAATAGTAACCATTTCTCAACTTAATTCTCATTCGAGAATTTCATATTGGAAAACTTAAGTCATATGCCTACATCCTACTTTCAAGAGAGTCTGAAGGTAAGAAATTTCTGGCTTTCTATTGGCTAAGAAAGACTCATTGTGAAAAATAGACAAAATGTAAAAGGAGTATCCACTATATCCTTTATCAAGATGCTTATCACTTCTACCGACACAGCCTAGCCATCCTCACTATAACGCCACTCCTCCCAACTGGGAAGTGTGTTAGGACCCTCCTGGAAATCAGCAGAGTTGCCTATGTCAGTGCCTGCTCCAGAGCTGAGCTCAAGCAGATTTTATCTGCCCCTTTCCCTCCACAGTGACCACTGGGATATAGGAAAATTAAATAAATTTCTTCTCATTAAAATTTTCAAGACTTTATTCTATATACTTATAAAACATCATTACACTATTTAACAATTAGGTTTCTTTAGTTATTTCATATTATAAATTCCATTATACCAACTCAATTTTTGGCTTTCAGGAGAACATCCCAATCTCAAACCTGAATCTATCCTATTCCATTCCAAATTTGAATATAGTGTAAACCCTCCTGTAGTACACATGCCTAATAATTGTCCAGGTGAAGCTTCTTCTTTTTTTTTTTTTTTTTTTTGCCTTGATGAGATACTTGATACTTGAGATACTTTTTGCCTTGATGAGATAATTATCTTCCCGACATGGATCAAAAGCATATCCATACTTGCCCCCATCCTAATTCTAAGCCTCACAGCCAACAAATAAATCATTTTTTTTATGTAATGATCCTTAAGTACCTAAAACAAAAAAGTTTAATATTTTTCTTTGCAGATCAAACATTCTCTATTCTCTAAATAAGTCTTCATTATTTATTACTTTCACTTCCATTTAAACTTTTCTGTACTCTTTTTAGAACACAGCTTCCATAATTAAATATTATGGATTTTTTTCTTTTCTTTTAAGGCATTTAGCATAGTACTGGATACTTTGTAAGTGCTTTAAACATTGAGGTTCTTTTTACTGAAAACTTGATTACTTTGATGTAGAAAATCATTGCATTAAGACAAAGTGATAGTGTGATGGTTAATTTTATGTGTCAACTTGACTAGGCTAAGGGATGCCCAGACAGCTGGTAAAACATTATTTCTGGGTGTGTCTTGAGGGCATTGTCTTAGTCTGCTTGTGCTGCTATAGCAGAATACCATTGTCTGGGTAATTTGTGAAGAACAAAAATTTATTTCTCTCAGTACTAATGGCTGGGAATTCTAAGATCAAGACAACAGCAGGTTTGGTTGTCTGGTGAGGGCTACGTCCTCCAGAGGGGAAGAAATACTTTGTTCTCACATGGCAGAAAGGCTTAGCAGAAAGCTATCCAAAAGCTGTGGGAAGCTTGTTTTGTAAGGGCCTCAATGGGTTCATGAGGGAGGAGCCCTCGTGGCCTAATCACATCTCAAAGGCCCCACTTCCTAACACCATCTTATTGGCAACAACCAAATTTTAGTAGGCACATGTTCAAACCATAGCAGTGTTTCCAGAAAAGATTACTGTTTCAATCAGTAGATGAAGTAAAGAAGATCCTCCCTCACCAATGTAGGTGGGCATGAGCCATTCTGTTGAGGATCCAAATAGAAGAAAAAGGCAAAAGAAAGGCTAATTCATTCTCTCCCTTCCCCTCTCCCTATCCTTTTCTCTCTCCTTCTCTTTCCTTTCTTGAACTAGCACATCTGCTCCTTCCCTCAGACACTGGAGCTCCTGGTAATGGGGCCTTTGGACTCTGGGACTTACTCCACCACCCCTCTCCCCATCAATTCTCAGGCCTTCAGGTTCAAACTATATCACACCACCAGATTTCCTGTTACAGACAGCATATTGTGAGACTTCTGGGCATCCAGAATTGTTTGAGCCAATTCTCATAATAAATCTCCCCTCATATATCTGTATATGCCCTGTTGGTTCTGTTTCTCTGAAGAACTCTAACACAGATAGGATATGCCAATATTAATTGTTCTCTACTTTAAATTAGGTGAGTATATCCTCCACTCCCTCATCCATTTCCATTTTTAACCTTCCCCAATATTTTTATTTACTTATTTAATATGTAGTTTAAGCCACAAAATTTCTAGCAATTTTGGTCATGTGGTTTTATAGCATATAATGAGCTTTTAAGTCTGATTTCGCTGTATGAAAAGGGAAACATAGAATTAAGATTATATAAATACCCCTGCAAGGGGAGATTTCTTACATCCATAGCTATCTAGAACATTGCCCAGCTCCATGGACAATATATAAATTCTCACAAAATTTACTTGTGACATTATACAATATTTGTAGTCAAGAGAGTCCCCTCTTCCCAAACTTAAACATGCTCTCTGGCTAGAATTTCAGTATCTCATTTTCACACCATGTCTGTGTGCCAGAAAGGAATAACTCAGGTCTGGTAGAATGTTGGGGGAGGAAATTCTGAAGAAATTAAAATTTGTAGCAAGAAAAAAACCCCCGAAGCATGTGAAGACAAAAAGATAATGTGGAAATGCAGGAACTGTTGGTGCAGGGTCCTGAGTGAGTTCAATATATAAGAGAAGGTGAGTGAGCAACATTGAACAATATTTATCAAGATATATACTTAGAAAAATATCAGCTGCTGTTAACAGCCATACCACAATATCTGAACTATAAAACCAACTTTAAAAGTGTAGTGCCATATAAAGAAATACAGAATTTACTCTCTGATCTAACCTTGTATTCATGATCATTGGCAAAAGAAAGGCATTATCTTGTGTCTGTAATTAATGGAATTTTTTAAAAAAAAACAACCAGCATGACTTTGGGAGGGTAGCTTCACTTGAAAAAACTGCATGTACTAAAGGAACTTAAAATAAAATGGTACTAAATAAGATAATATATGTCAAGGATCTTCAATTGTAAAGTGCTTTAAAAATGTAAAGTGTTAGAATTATGTAAGAAAGGAAGAGTGGTCTTGCATACACTCTCATTTCTCTGGTCCATCAATGGATGCTGTGTCATTCAGAAGACCATAATAACTTCTTCACAGCAGGAAGGACTTTTACCAAAAAAGTCTTATTTTATTGTATTCTGAAAAGATTTCTAGTTGCTTTCATTTAGGCAATGCTTTATCTCAATATCTCAAGGTGAGGTTTCTCGGCTTGATATTTCAGAAGTCTGTTTTTCTTCCAGAGTGACTCACATTTCAAACAAAGAATATGGATTATTTGTTGATAACAACATTCTTTTCTTTCTTTCTTTCTTTCTTTTTTTAATTTCAGAGTATTATTTCAAAGCGGGGTACAAATGTGCTTTAGTTACATAAATTGTCTTTGCACCGCCCTAGTCAAAGCTACAAGCATGCCCATCCCCCAGATAGCATGCACCCCACCCATTTGGTGTGAGTTTACCTATCCCCTCCTCCCCCTTCCACCTGCCCAACACCTGATGAAAGTTGCTTCCATATGTGCACATATGTTTAGATCGATTAGTACCAATTTAATGGTGAGTACATGTGGTGTTTGTTTTCCCATTCTTTAGATACTTTACTTGGTAGAATGGACTCCAATTCCATCCAGGATAATATAAGAGGTATCAGTTCACCACTTTTTGTGGCTGAATAGTACTCCATCTTATACATATACCACATTTTATTAATCCATTCATGGATTGATGGGTACTTGGGTTTGTTTCCACATCTTTGCAATTGTGAATTGTGCTGCTATAAGCATTCTAGTGTAGATTTTTTTTTTATAGAATTTCTTTTTTCCCTTTGAGTAGATGACCAGTAGTAGGGTTGCTGGATCAAATGGTAGTTCTACTTTTAGTTTTTTGAGGTATCTCCATGCTACTTTCCATAGAGGTGGGAATGTAAATCAAACCCACAATAAGATATATCATTTAACTCCAGTGAGAATGGCTTGTATCAAAAAGCCCCAAAATAACAAATGTTCGGGTGGATATGGAGAGACAGGAACGCTAGTACATTGCTGATGGGACTGCAAACTAGTATAATATTCTTTTCTTATCCGCCTCCTTCTTTTTTGTAGCTACAGTATGCCATCGTGGGGGTGTAGCACATTTATTCAACTGTTTTTTTTAATGGGCTTTCAGGTGATTTCCAGTATTTTGCAATTATTAATAATGCTACAGTGAATAACATGTGCATATGAATTTATACATATTGTTGTAAACATGTTCTTCAGAATAAATTTCTAAAAGTGGTATGGTTGGGTCAAAAAGCAAGCACTTGTAGTTTTGCTAGATATTGCCAAATTCTCCTCCACAAATGTACTATTAATAATTTGCATTCTCCACCCAAAGCAATGAGTGAGAATTTCTGTTTCCCCACAGATTGTCAACAGATTGCTTAGTCAAGATTTTTTTTTACCTTTTGCAACCTGAAAGCTGAAAACCAGTGAAAAATAAAGTTTTATATTGCATGTCTGTCATCATGAATAAAGTTAAGTATGATTTAAATGTTTAAAAGTATTTTTTATTTTTTTGGAAAATTAACTATTCCTGTATTTTACCAATTTCCTCTACATTTTTAAGAGCTCTTTATATATTAGGGGTATTAGTAATAAAATAATAAAGACTGTACTTATGGTGTTTGTTTTTGCCATGCAAGTTTTTTTTGTAGTTAAATTTATTAAACTTTTCTAGTATTTCTTCAGTACTTACATACTTATCAGTATGCTTAGAAAATTTTTCTCCATGCCCAGGTAATAAATTATCTATGGTTTAAATACTTATATGTTCATTACTTACATTAGATCACTCACTAATTTGAAATTTTTTCTGAAATATACAGTAAGAAATGGATCAAATTTTATATTTTTCCAAAGAGATGTCCACTTGGGCCAGCACAATTTATTTAAAAATTCATGTTTACACTAGTGATTTGAGATATACCTTTATAATATACTAAATTTCCATTTATATTTGGGTCAATCACTTGGCTTTCTATTCTATTTAAATAAAGCATGATGTAAATCTTCATGAAATAGAAGATCCAATGTTTTTGAGACATCATTTCTCCCAAATTTATCTACATATTTAAAGCAATCCCAATTAATATTCTAGAAGCCTATTTTTATAGAAATTGATAGACTAATTCTAGATTTTACATGAAAAATCAAGTGACATAAAATATCCAAAACAGTTTTGAAAAACAATGAAGTCTGGAAACTAACCTGATTTCAAGAGTTACAGTAACCATAACAGAGCAATATTGATGAAAGGATAAATTTCCAGGCCAGTAGAACAGAATATAGAATCCTTTAATAGAGCCATATTCATGGTCAATTGATTTTTGACAAAGATGTTAAGGTAACTCAATAGAGAAAATAAAGTCATTTTGATCAAATATTGCTGGAATAATCAGATATACATGTGGAAAAAATGAACCTCATTCTTTACATAATGCTACACACAAAAAAACGATTTAATATGGACATAGCCCTAAACATAAAAGCTAAAACTGCAAAACTTCCAAAAGAATGCACAGGGGAAAATAATGAGTAAGAGAATAGATGAACAAACTCATATATTCAGAAAATATAATATTATTCAGTAATAAAAAAGTAACCATGCAGCATGGATGAATCACAGAAACATTATGCTGAGAAAAAGAAGCCAGACACAAAAGACTACAAACTACATTAGCCCAATTGTGTGAAAATTTAGAGACAAAATGAAGTTATAGTGACACAAATCAGAACAGTTAAATGGAGCCAGG
This sequence comes from Propithecus perrieri, assembly GCA_963574695.1. NCBI lineage: Eukaryota > Metazoa > Chordata > Mammalia > Primates > Indriidae > Propithecus > Propithecus perrieri. Next base: position 902 of record CAUYRB010029420.1, on the reverse strand, counting down.
AGTGGAGGTGGTGGCTGATATCCCATGGCCTTACCGAAACTTTCTGCAGTGAAGAAAATGTGTTATAATTCAATTATGGTGGCCAAAACTCTTGAAAATGTACATTTAAAATGAGTGTATTTATTATATGTAAATTATATCTCAATAATGTTCTAATAAAAACCAAGAACTATATTAGGTAATATTTGAAGTGTTTTCTCATGATCTGTCTTTAAGTTAAAAAAAAAAACCCAAAGGCTATTACAGCACCAACAGAAATAAATAAATGGGGCTTGATTAAATTAAAAAGCTTCAGCACAGCGAAGGTAATAACCAACAGAGTAAATAGACAACCTACAGTATGGGAGAAAATATTTGCAAACTATATTCTGATAAAGAGTTAATATCCAGAATCTACAAAGAACTCAAAGAAATCAGCAAGAAAAAAAACAACCCTGTTAAAAAGTGGGCAAAAACATGACAGAAGCTTTTCGAAAGAAGATAGACAAATGGCCAAGAAACATACAAAAAAAAATACAACATCACTAATCATCACGGTAATGTAAATTAAAACCACAATGAGGTATCACCTTATTTTTGTCATGGCCATTTAAGAATGGCCATTATTAAAAAGTCAAAAAACAATAGATGCTGGTGTGGATGCAGAGAGAAAGGAACTATTTATGCTATTTGTGGAACTGCAAATTAGTGCAACCTCTATGGAAAATAGTATGGAGATTTCTCAAAGAAATAAATATAGACTTACCATTCGACCCAATAATCCCACTACTGGATATCTACCCAAAGAAAAAGAAGTCATTTTATCAAAAAGACACCTGCACTTGAATGTTTATTATAGCACAATTTACAATGGCAAAAATTTAAAATCAACCTGAGTGCCCATCAATCATGAGTGGATTAAC
>CAUYRB010029416.1:0-25872 GCA_963574695.1 Propithecus perrieri | reverse complement strand
TTATGGGATGATCCAGTAGAGAGAGAACATCAATGCTCACTTGAAACTAATGGTTATGAATTTAAACTGAGACAATGAGACACGTTCAGGTTCAAACCATCCAAAGTAGTTTTAGGTGGAGAGTACAATTTTACTATGGTTAGAGTTTTGCCAGGAAAGAGTTACAAAGAAAAAAAAAGCCCAAGAGTTGACAATGTTTGCACACAAAAGATATAATGTGGGAATGTAAGATTTAGACAGGGCAAAGATAGTAGTGAGGGTAGGACACTGCACATGCATAGGTGTTGTAAATATCTATCCTAGCTATGCCCTTATCTTTGGAGGCATGGGATACACGAATGCATAAATCAATGATCTTTTACAGCAGTATGGTTTGCTTAGAAAAGGGCAAATAATAGGACTGGGGAAACTATGAGAACTCATAAAATTGAGGGTAGAAACACAATGGTAAATAACCAAAAAAGGGGAAAAAAAGAAGCAACTATGAATGCCATGACAGACTCCCCAGAAAGATGAAAACTATGAGTTATGCATTAAATTTGTGAATTGAGATCACAAAATTAACACAAAGGCAAGCTATAGCTGATATTGGAGGTTGGGTTTACACAGGAATGGCTTCAATGTGCATGTGACCTGTGCAGGGGCACAGGACCCTATGCTGAGACTGATCTCATAATTGGCTTAATGCGCTGCTGCTGTGGTTGTGAGACTCATAGTAACTTTTGACTAAGGGTGTTTTGTGGTGTCCTGCAGAGGGCAGGATCAATCTCCTACTCAAAATTGATTTGGACGCTGACATATGCACCAACAAAGCATGAAAAGATACTACACACATAATGAGGGTTTCTAGAGAGCATGGTAGGCTCCCAAGCAGGTTCAAAATGGCTTGAATGAATGAGAGGAAAATGGCTTTTGTTCTTGCTGTGGTTGAGACAAGCCTGGATGAGAGTCTCTGGATAGAAGCTGGTTTGATCTTCCTGCCTCCTTTGATCCTCCCCATATGGTAATAAGGAAGTGAATGAGAGCTTTCTTATTGGCTTGTTCCACCATTGGGCTTGAAAGCTGTGAGTAGTTAAACATCAAATGTGCAGTCAGAGACTTTATTAAGAAGAGTCTCTGGGATTCCTTCTTGCGCTGACCCCACAAACTATTTAGGTGATCCTGGTTTTATGGAAGCAGATACTAAGGCACGGTTTTGGAGGCAAAAATGTTTATTAGGGATTAACTACCGTGAGGGAAAGAGAGGAAAGCAAAATGGAAAGGAGAGGTCAAATCGCCATACAGAACCAAGAACACTGTTAACCTATCATCAACATTGCATATACGGGGCAATATGCCCACACTTTTATATTCCCATGTGCTCATTCCTGGATATGGAACTGCACGCTCTTCCAAGCTGCGGGGAAAATTCTTCTCTGAAGGAGGATTAGGGAAGGCTCATCTCTCTTATCTCTCTTTTTTTTTTTTTCCGGCATATTATGGGGGTACAGATGTTTAGGTTACTTATGTTGCCCTTGCCTCCCTCCTCCCCCCCCAAGTCCGAGTTTCAAGGGTGTCCATCCCTTGGATGGTGTGCATTGCACTCTTTGTGTATGCATATAACGTCCCCTCCTCCCCCCGTCCCGCTTCCCCCTCCCCGCTGCCCGACATCCAATAGATGTTATTCTTATATGTACACTTATGTGTTGATCAGTTAATACCAATTCGATGGTGCATTTCTTGATAGTTGTCCTAGATTTTGATCATCGTAGAAAAACAATACAATTTTAAATTTGTCAAGGTATATTTCTTACTCTTTCATCGTCTTAATAAGGGGTTACTGACATCTTACATAAAGTACAAACATTTTATTTTTCTCAAATTACATGAAGTAGTGTGCTTTCTATTTAACTACTTCTTGTTTTTATAACGTCATTTAAGGGCTTTTGCAGAGCTTTTTGAGGCTAAATCTACGTGCATTGAACATTCCCTGTTGCTCAGAATTTCTTATATTCATATTACAAATGAAAGTATAAAGAAAATTTGAATCCTTACTCAGGTCACCAGTGGTAAAATAGGGTCACGATTTTGTTAGAACATATAGCAACTCAAGTCCCTCAAGTATATTTAGCACAGGTCTTTAGTTCAGGGTTAAAACTCTTCTTTTAGTGAGTGGAAAATGAAATAAACAAATTCCAGGGTTGAATAATGAAAGCCTGAAACTTGCTTCAAATTCTCTTTTAAATCAGGCTATGCAATCGCATGTTGTTTCTGGAAGTCTGAAAAGAAAGATCCGTTTCATCATAATATATAATATTGTCTATATTTCTTTCAGGTTCCCACTTTTAAATTGAAGTCTTAAGATAGGGTTGGATGCTTAGAGTTTCAATGTTTTCATCACTTCAAGTTCTGCAATTGTTCTTTTATTTATTTATTTTTTCAATATTGTTTAGTGTTACACAGGCAAACCCTGACCCAATTTTCAGGGAGAGATTTGTCTTCCCTCATCTCTGAAATAGCTAAAAATACAACTAGACATAGAAGGTGTGTATATTTGTATTTATGTGAGATTAGAAATGCTAAATAAAACTGTATATACACTCTTGATAGGGATCTTTGATAGGAAAATGATCATTTTAGAATCTGATTTTAAACCTGTTTTTCTATTTATGTTTTGGTTATTTTGAAACTTATAAAACAAAATAAAGCTTTAGTTCACTGATATTTGAAATAAGCCAAGATCTTGTTTGAGTATCCAACACCACAGTTCAGGGACATTTGGCAATGTCAAGAAAAAAAAAATACAATTTACTATTTTTTCAATTCTTCTTTCTTTTTCCTCTCTGTGACTGTTACTGAACCCAAAAGGGGTGCTCTAATTAACTTGTTCAAGTACAGGTTCAAATACAGGTCTAATGAGGGCCTCAGGAAGAAGGACTTTTCCTTCAATTATAAGCCATTTTTGATCATTATATTTAACGAACCCCCATTCTTTAGTCCTTTCTAAATCCATGGCCTTTATCAAAATGTCTCAAAACAACAAATGCTGATGTGGATGTGAAGACATAGGAAACACTTATACACTGCTGGTGAGACTGCAAACTACTGCAATCACTGTGGAAAGCAGTAGAGAGATACCTGAAAGAACTAAAAGTAGAGCTACCATTTGATCCAGCAACTACTGGGTATTTACCCAAAGGAAAAAAAGACATATTATAAAAAGACACCTCACTCGAATATTTATAGCAGCACAATTCACAATTGCAAACAAATACCTATCAATACATGAGTGGGTTAATAAAATGTGGTATATGTACACCATGGAGTTCTAGCCAGCCAAAAAAAAAAAAAAAATATGGTGAACTAGAACCTCTTGTATTATCCTGGATGGAGCTGAAGCCCATTTTTCTAAGTGAAGTATCACAAGAAGGGAAAAACAAGCACCGCATGTACTCACCATTAAATTGGTATTAATCGATAAAAACTTACATGTACATATGGAAGTAGCATCCACTGGGTATCTGGCAGGTGGGAGGGGGGAGGAGGGGATGGATATGTTGGATCTTACCTTTAGCTCCATCATTTGGATTCCAACTGGGGTCATGAGTTGGTACTGCCAGAATAACCCCAGTGCTCACCTGGTCATTCAGGTCTTCTGTGTGTAGACTTCAGCCTCCTCTCAGGCTTTTTCTAAGACAATAGGGCATTCTTCAGAGGTCAAGAAAATGTTGAGCAGGCTGTATACATCTGCCAGTGGGATAATGTGAATCAAAGAGATCATTAATTCACTTTGGGTCATCAGTGTAAGCAGGGTTATTTTGTTTCCAATTAGTTAAATCAGAAGTGGTGAATAAATTATAAAACCCCATTAGTACAGCAGGTTGTCCGTTTGCATTTAATCCCCCGATGGAGGCCTGCCTCACAGGAATTGCCCTGCAAGAAATGGAGAAGGACCCTAGCCAAATTGGGTCCCCTGGTGGGTATGGGAAGGAGAGACCATATCTCCAGGTGTTTCAGGACTGCTCTCAGAGAAGATGGCAGTTCCTAAGGGGACAAGGTCGGGGTCATAGATGAGAAGAGAGGAATTAAGAATGGGATATCCAGAAGCCTGTGGGTTGAGATGGAGGGAGTTGGGACAACCAGTGGCACAGTTGGAACCTGGGTCATGGGTAAGATTTAGGCCAAAGCTGAAGCTATGGCAGAAGCCTCCCAAAGTACTTCTTTCAGGAAGGAATTTTCTTCAGATTGTAGGACGGGATTTTGGTGTTTAGATTCCCATTTTCAACCTTCTTAAAGACCTCTGTCCATTGTGCTAAAATTTTACATTTAATTCGATCTGGCTTTTTTTGATAAAGGAGTATAATAGTTGAACATAGGGGACTTAATTCCATTTTCAGATATGACAACAAAACAAATCTAAGTGAAGGATGGTGTTATAGTTTAATGACCTGTTGCAGGACCAAGATCCTTCAGATTTAAGAGAGTACTGGGGCCAAATAGTATCACAAAAATACGTGTATCATTTTCCTTTTCTTCATTGGTTCATAATCGTACTCAGACCAATTTTGGAGGATGCATCCCAAAGGGCAGCATTCTGGTATCAAATTCTGGTTTCCCATGGCCACACACTAACATAAGCAAAAGTTCAAAAGGTTTTAAACAAATGAACTACATTTTCAACAAATAAGCCTAGAGAATGCCAAATCAAAACAGTATCATTAATGCTATGCTGGGTCTAGATGTCCTATTTAATTCCTGATTGAGAAACGTAAAATGCCATCATCTTAGTCTATTTTGCATTGTTACAATGGAATACCACCAACTGGATAATTTATAAAGAAAAAACATACTTCTTACATTTCTGGAGGCTAGGAATCCCAAGGTTGAAGGTGGAAGGACCTGTTTCTGGTGAGGGCCTTCTTTCTGTGTCATCCTACACAAAAGGTGAAGGGCAAGACATCTTGGGAAAGAGAGCCAGAGGGGGAGGAACTTGCTTTTAAAACAATCTACTTTCCACTCTTGCAATAAAGACATTAATCTATTCAGGAGGGCAGAGCTCTCATGACCTAATTACCTCTTATTTGGCCCTACCTCTACACATTCTTCAATTGGGCATTAAATTTCCAAGATATAAACTTTGGGAGACTCATTTAAACCATAGAAATCATACTATTAAATTAGAATGGTAAAATTTTACCTTTCTTGAGTGTCTTACCTAATGAAAATCCTAATGAAAATCCTGCACTAATTTAATAAATGAATAAAACGATTTGTATATTTATATGTGACTTTACTTAAGCCTAGAAATACATACCTTGATGAAAAAGGAGGGGGGAGAATCATTAAGACATAGGCAGAAAAGTAACTTTAAAAAGTATCTTAAAATTGTACTTGATTCACTCTGACTCAAAGAAAAGTTGGCCTTATCAATTATCTCAACTTGATACTTCTGTGAAACATACACTCTACCCCTTTATAACTGTTAAAAAGATTTAAAGTCATGATCACAGCACTTGAAAAGAACAATGCAAGTTCATTTTGGCTAATCTGATATCTTAAAATAGACCACCATAAAAATTACTTCAGAAAGATGAGAATCTATTTTTAAATGCTTCCAGAAAAAAAATGGTCTATCTTCCTCAGTTTATCAGTCCTGACCAAGAAGAAAAAGACATTGTAATTCTAAATTGAACTTTTAATTCTGCTTTTTAATCATATATTTTTAAGCTGGATCTTAGTAAAAATATACTCACTTCTCTCAAATCCTAGAACTTTTCTCTCAGCTCTCTCTTCTCTCTTTCTAAGGTACTTACCCCAAGCATGGCCCTTGAGCAATTTGCATAAACATTGCCTCACACAGATTAGAATCTATGGAGAAGATAACAGAAAATTTATCATTTTATTTTATTTATAAAGAGCTAATGATCTAATTGTTATTAATGTTGAGAACCACTTTGTCCTGATTACTTATGAATTTGACTAAAAGCTTTCAGGACGACAATTATAATTCTGCCTTGAATTTTCATCAAAAAATCCACCTCTCTAAACAATGTCTCATGCTCTTATGAGACCAGTGTAGACTTAGAATTTTGTCGTGATTGTTCGAAATAGTCACTCATCATACGGATCTATAATGCCACAACACATACCTATTGAGAACTTTTATCTATTATAAATATTAGGGATAACAGTAAAACAAATAAACAAACAATAATCAATTTCCTCACACTTACTTTATAATAAGGAGGAGTACAGACAATAAAATAAAGACATAACCAAACTATATAGAAGGTAATATGTGCTAAGGACGGTGGGGGTCTGGAAGGGCGTTGCAATGTTAAATAGGGCCGTCAGAAAGCATTTGTTTTTGAAAGTTTCGAATGAAAATTTTGTAACCACTATCTTCTTTATTTCTCTTTAACTCAGTTCTATTCTTGTAAAAACTTAATGTAATATAGACAAATTTAAGCACATTTTCTATCACATACCGCCTTCCCCTGATTTATCTGATCCTTTTAATAGAAGTTGTAACATCTCAAAAAGCATAAGTATTTGAGAAATTTTTAAGTTGGATAAAACAAACCAAACTCCTTTAGGGATCCTCAAAATATATATGGATATGAATGTATAAGAATTATGCATATAAAATAACTTATTTGTGTCATCAATGCCATATATTAATTCTATTTAAAAGTGTAGTGACTGAACATCTTTAAAATTATTCCCATACTAAGTGGTTAAAACACATTTTAAAGAGCAAAGGTATAAACTCGTAGTGATCTAGAGTTCTTAGTTCTAAGAATAAAACATTTCCAAGTATTATCTTGCTTCAGACTACAGATTAAATTTGCTGGTAACTTAAATAATAAAATTCAGTTCAAATATTCAGAGACATGTCCACATTTATTATTTCAACTGTTTAATTTTCCTCTGGGTGCATGTATTAATTAATTAATGTGCTGCCCTTCTTATGTGATGACTTGCTTAGAAAGGTAGAATTATTAATAAAGACTTTTTCCCTTTCTTTAGCATATTTAGGGCAAAGACCAAATGCTTGAGATGTTTAAACTTATTTTAGTTTATTATGAGCCTAAAAAGAGCAGGAAATGTGTCCTAGATACACTATATAAGATAAAATTGAGAAAGCAGTGACACAAAACCTAGGCCGGAAGAAAAAAATGCACACACAGACAAAAATTATTTTTAAAAGCCCAGTTTCCTTTAACACTAAAATAATTAAAGAGAAAAAGATAATAAAATAACAAAAATAATAATAATACATTGGATAGAATCAGAATTTCAAAATGAATACTAATGACACGAAACCATCTAAGGAAAGGAAAAGGTCTGGCTTAATCTAAAAAAACAATTACTGGTGGGTGTTCAACAGAATCATATCCCTCATTTAAAAAAAATACCTTAGGAAACTTTTGGGGGATGAGGGACATGTTTTAGTAATTGATAGGAATTATTGATTTTTATATACTTTATGTGTTAAAATAATCCTCATTTGAAAAATTCTAATAAGTTTTTAGATAGATACACAATACGCACACTAAAAACCTCAACTCAAGCATTGCACAAGGTGTACATGTAACAAAAACATTTTCACCCCCTTCATACTTTGGAATAGAGAGACAGAGAGACACACACACACACACACACACACACACACACACACACGGGGGTCTTGCTTTGTTGCCCAGGCTGGAGAGGGCAGTGGCACAATCATAGCTTACTGCAGCCCCAAACTCCTGCGCTCAAGAGATACTCCCATCTCAGCCTCCCCAGTACCTGGGACTATAGGTACACACAACCACACCTGGCTAACTCGAGATTCCTAATCACATATGCAAAATCCCTTTTGTCGTGTAAGGTAATATATTCACAGATTCCTGGGATTGGGATGTAGACACCTTTGTGGATCATTATTCACACAAACAATCAGAAACTACTACTTATATTTGAAAATTAGCAGTTTGCCTTACACATCTACCCATCTATTCTCTCTGGGTCTATCTTTTCATATTTTTTGATGTATTTCAAAATAAGTTCAAGACACAAGTATACTTCCTACACTTCCCTTTACATACCGCAACATGTATAGCATTAACTAGAGTTCAATATTTGTTTATAGTTCAATTTATTTTTTGAGGTAAATTTATGGATAGTGAAATGCACAGATTATAAGCATGTCATTCAAAGAGTTTTGACAAATGCATGCACCTTCTTCCTATTAAGATATGCAATATGACTATCTGCCCTGAAAACTCGCTTATTCCCCTTCCCAGTCAGACGTTGTTCTATTCCAAGTTCGATATTTTTTTCACTATGGATAAATTTAATCTCTTCTAGAACTTTACTTTAAGTTCAATGTTTTTGAGATTCATTCATGATGTTATATGTATCAGTAGTTATTTCCTTTTACTAAATAGTGCTTTATGTATCTATTGTGCGAATATTGCACAAGTTGCTTAGCTATTGTCCTGTTAGTGCACACCGATTTTTAGCTCTTATGGATAAAATTGCTGTGAACATTTTTTTGGAAAAAAAATAGATAGATACAGGTTTTGAGTAACCTATGTCTTCTATTGTTCAGCATCTTAACACTATATGAACATTCTTCCTACGGATATAAATAGGACCAACTTATCCATTAGACGTTGTAGGTACTGTAGGTCAAAGAAAATGTTATTACATAATATTAATATATTATTATACCAACGGTGATGTAAAATATAATTTTGAATATGTGTTTAATAGAAGAAGAGACATATGAAGGCAAAAGTGCCCAGGGCTCATAAAAGTCATAATGCAGCTCTGAACTGTGAATCAAATCATGCAAACCAGTTCCCATATTCTACCACCAGATGAAGGGAAATTTCCTCACCCGTTTTGTGGGAAGTAAAATTAAGCTCCTTTGCCTTCAATTCCTAAGGAAACCAAAAGGTGAGACCAGATTTTGAGATTATATTACTGAATTCTTCTCATTTGGAGAGCTGTTGTATGTTTTTAAATGCTATTAGGCAAATAGCCACAAGGACTTTACCTTGAAGATGGTAGAAACAGAGAAGTAGTTTATCCTTTCTGTGTAGGAGAGTTAAGAGATATGAAATATGCAAATATCACATATTTTGGACCCATATAACATGATCTCTCAGCTCTGATCCTTTTAGGCATATAAGTTTCGGTGAATTTAAAAATATCTCCAAACCAACTTTTCTGTGTATGTAAAAAAAAAAAAAATTGCTATATGTAACTAACAAAATGGTTCTGATATTTAATTAGCAACCCCAAAATTCAAATAGGCTTTTTTCCCAATGTCTCTACAGCAGAAAATGCTATCACTATTCATGAATGTAAATTTAAACAAAACAAAACAAAAAACAACACTTGGCCTGACCCATGATCCCTATCTTTTCTAGATGAAAGACTTATGGAATAATAAGTCTTTCATCTCCCATTGGCTCTACTCATCTAGACCACCAGTATCTCTCTTCTGGACTCTTTTATGAGCCTAAAATAGTTCCTTCTTTGTTGACTTTTTTTAATCCTATAATCTGTATACCACATAAGAGCCAGAATTGTCTTCTTAAAATGACAATAAAATTATAACATCACCTATGCTTTCGATCAGTAGAGTACACAATATCTCTATTAAACTATGGTCTTCAAGACATTCGATGATATGGCCCCTTTCTGCCTATCTGACTTGATTTCCTGCCTTTTTAGTGGTAATGTATTTTATTACTTTTATTTAAAATACAGTTTTATTTTAGAATAGTTTTAGATTTACAGAAAAATTCTGAAAAATACAGCAGACAGTTCCCATATATTCCATACTCGGTTTCCTCTATTACTGAAATTTTACATTACTATGTATATATGTCCCAATTATTGAACCAATATTGATATATTCCTATAAAATAAAGTTTATAATTTATTTAGATATCCTTAATTTTTGTATAGTATCCTATTTCTGCTCCAGAATACCATCCAGTATACTACATTACATTTAGTTACTAAATCCCCTTAGGCATCTAAGTTTCTCAGACTTACCTTGTTTTAACAACCTTGAAGGTTTTCAGGATTACTGGTCAGAAATATTGTAGGGACAAATCCCTCAATTGGAATCTGCCTGACACTTTTCTCATGACCACACTGGAGTTACAGATTTTGAGTGAAAGAACACAAACATAATATAAAAGAACACAAACATCATATCATGTCACATCACATCAAGGGTACATTATATAAACACAATTTACTATCATTGATGCTAAACTTAATCACCTTGCTAAGGTAGTGTTTTTCAGTTTTCTCCAGTGTGATATTACACTCTTCCTTCCTTCTCATACTGTATTCTTAGTAGATAAGGCAGGATGTGCAGCCCACACATTAAAGAATGGGTAGTTACATTCAATATCCTTAAGAGTAGATTATCTGCATACAGTTTTTGGAATTCTTTTGATGAGATATTTATCTATTCCCCATTTATTCATTCATTCATTGATTTATACCATGTTATTTTCATCAATATTTAATTTACATTTTGTGTTATAATTCAATACCATTTTATTCGTTGCTGATATTGTTCCATCTTTGGCTATTAGGGGTTCTTTCAGGCAAGTCCTGTGTCATTTGGACATATCCCACAGCTGTTTGTTTGTTGGCTTTTTTTTTTTTAGCAGTTACTTCCTTCTTTTTGGGCGCTATAAGATGCTCTGGGCTCATCTTGTATATTGTCTGCTCCAATTCTAGAATCAGACACTTCTCTAAAGAATCCTTGGTATTTTTTACTGGAGAATGGTATTAAAATCCAAAATCTGGAGTCTAGAAATGCTCCTTGTTACTTTGGTGTCACTGCTACTATGCCTTCTCTGTTGCCAGAACAATGTAATGTACATGTGTATACTAACACGTCTGCACATATATCTACAAATATTTTCTATTTATTCACATATACTTATTAAGAAGATGAGATCATACTGATGTCTCCAACTCTAATCCATGTGGGTGATTCTGGCCTTCAACCCTTATTTGTTAGTAACCTACCACACAATAGTGAGGAACTTGAACCATCATGCAAGATCCATTAAATTATTTAATTCAAGTATACATATACAATGGTTTTATAGTAATTATTCTATACCCCCATGGGAAGCAACTTTATCAGCTACACCAAGGTGCTTATGACCAATTCCCTTTGTCTTTTGTTTTAGACTCTACTCAGTTACTTCAGCAACCTTTCCTTCCAGCACTTATCTCTGAGGTCATTTCATACATTTGTTAGATTATATCCTTTTATCACAATCTGAATTCCATTTTGATGTCCCTGATTTTCTAAATGATTTTTTTTATATTTGCATACATTAAAGTTCATTTTTTGTGCTATAAAGGTCTGTGGGTTTTCACAAGCACATTGTGTTACATCTGTACCATTATAGTTACATATGAATAGTTCTACCATTCTAAACATTTTCTGTGTTTCACCTATTTAAACCTTCCTCCTCCCCAAATTTCTGGCCACCATTGATCTGTTTACTGTCTGTATATTTTTACCTTTGCCAAAATTTCATCCTTGTTTTTACTTAGCTTAATAGCTAATTTTGCTTTATTGCTAAATAATATTTCATTGTCTGGATGTTCTACAGTTTATCCATTCACTTATTTATGCACTCACCTATTAAAAGACACCTTGGTCACTTCCAGTTTGGGACCATTATGAATAAAAGTGCTATAAAACATTAATGTGCAGATTATGGGTGGACATAAGTTTTCAAATCAATTGAGTAATACGAAGAAGCATGAGTACTGGATCACATGATAAGATTTGGTTCCACACGCTGCTGAGAAGAATATGTATTCTGCATATTCTGGGTAGAATGTTCTGTAAATGTCTTTTAGGTCCATTCGTTCTAGAGTCCCATTTAAGTTGAATGTTCTTTGATTTTCTGCCTCAATGATTTGTTGAGTTCTGTCAGTGAAGTGATGAAGTCACTGGCGATTATGATGTTACAGTTTATTTATTTCCTTAAGTCCAGTGCTATTTGTTTTATGTTTTACTCTTGTATTAGGTGCATATATATTTGGGATCATTATATGTTCTTGTTAAATTGATCCCTTTGTCATTATTTAATGAACATCTTTGTCTTTTTTGATAGTAGCTGATTTAAAGTCTGTTTTATCTGATACAAGAATGTATACTCCTGCTCACTGTTGGTTTCCATTTGCATGGAATATTTTTTTTACCTCTTTACCTTGAGTATATGAGAATCTTTGTAAATAAGTGGGTTTCCTGGAGACAGCATACATTTGTTTGTTTTTTTTTAATCCACTCTATCAATCTACATTTTTAAGTGGGGGCATTTAGATCATTTGCATTCCATGTTAATACTGATATGTGAGATACTGTACCAGTCGTGATGACTGCTACCTAGTTGCTTTGTTTTCTCCCTTGTGAACTGTTTTATAAGAGCCGTGAGTTTTTACTTCACTTTTGGTTGTTTTACATTAGAGGGCATCGATTATTCTGTTAATGTATAAAGCACTTTTAAGGATTTCTTGTAGGTCAGATCTAGTGGTGACAAATTCCCTCAGTGTTTGCTTGTCTGGGAAAGATTTTATTTCTCCTTCATTTCTAAAACTTAGTTTTGCAGGATAAAAAATTTTTGCTTGGCAGGTATTTTGTTTAAGAAGATCGAAGATAGGACCACAGTCCTTTCTGGCTTGTAGGTTTTTCTCTGAGAAGACTGCTGTTAGTTGGATGGCTTTTCCTTTGTAAGCTACTTGATGCTGTCATCTCACAAAATCTTAAAGACTCTTCCAAAAGATTTCCAGAATTGGTAAGTAAATTCAGTAAAGTCTCAGGTTACAAAATTAATATATGCAAATCATTAACATTTCTATACACTAATAACAGTCAAGATGAGAGTCAAATCAAGAACTCAAAACCATTTACAATAGCTGCAAAAGAAATAAAATGCCCAGGAATATACTTAACCACGGAGGTGAAAGACCTCTACAAAAAGAGCTACAAAACACTGATGATATAAATCATAAAAATTATAAAATAAAATACATAAAAAGGTGTTCTGGATCTTGGCCTAGGCAAAGAATCTATGACTAAGACCCCCAAAGCAAATACAGCAACAACAAAAATAAATAAATGGAAGTTAAACTAAAATGTTTCTGCACAGCAAAGGAAATAATCAACAGAGTGAATAGACAATCTACAGAATGGGAGAAAATATTCACAAACTATACATCTCACAAATGACTTATATCCAGAATCTACAAAGAACTCAAACAAATCAGCAAGAAATCAAACAACCTCATCAAAAAGTGGGTAAAAGAAATGAACAGATTTTCTTCTGAAGAAGATAGACAAATGGCCAAAAAACATGAAATATTGCTCAACATCACTAATCATCAGGGAAATGCAAATTAAAACCACAATGCAATACCACCTTACCACTGTCAGAATGGCCATTATTAATAAGTTTAACAGCAGATGGCAGCGTGGATGCAGTGACAAAAGAATGCTTACACACTTTTGGGTGGAATGCAAATTAGCACAACCTCCATGAAAAACAGTGTGGAGATTCCTTAAAGACTAAAAGTGGGTCTACCATTTGATCCAGCAGTCCCACTACTGGGTATCTACTGAAAGGAAAAGGAGTCATTATATCAAAAATACACCTACACCCAAATGTTTATTGCCACATGATTTACAATTACAAAGATATAGAATCAACTTAAGTGCCCATCAACTGAGTAGTTGATAGAGAAAAATGCCGTTTATCTATACAATGGAGTACTATTCAGCCATAGAAAGGAATGATATAAGGTCTTTTGTAACAACTTGAATGGAACTGGAGAACATTTTCCTAAGTGAAGTATCTCAGGAATGAAAAAACAAATACCACATGTTCTCACTTATAAATGGGAGCCTAAATGATTGGCATATATGATTATAAAGTGGTGTAATGGACATTGAAAATTAAGAGGTGGAAGGTAAGAAGGGCAGTGAGGGATAAATAATTACCTATCAGGTACATTGTACACTATTCTAGTAATGGGTACACTAAAAGCCCTGACTCCAGCATTATAGAATTCATCCATGTAACAAAAAACACTTGCACGTCATAAATCTACTGAAATAAAAATAAATAAATAAATAAGTTTTAAAAAAGACTTGGTTTAGCATTGTAAGAAACTGAAATTGCCAAGTTGTCTTCCAAATAGCTGAACCGCTTTCATTCCCAGCAGCATTAAAATTCCCATTAGCAATGAAAGTTTCTATTGTTCTACACCTTGTCAAAGTGTGGTTTTGTCAGTGTTTTAGATTTTAGCCATTCTATTCCATGTTCTGTAATATCTCACTTTGCTTTAATCTATATTTTTTCCAGTGTCAAATGATTTTAAGCATCTTGTCACATGCTTATTTGCCATCTGTATGTCTTCTTTGGTTAGGTGCCTGTTCAGATCTTTCACCCATTTTCAATTGAGTTGTTCATTTTCTTAATGTTGAATTTTGAGACTATTTTGTATATTTTTGGATACTTTCCTTTATAAGATACATGTTTTGCAAAGATTTTCTCCCAGTCTATGGCTTGTCTTTTTATTCTTTTTACAACACCTTTCACAGAACAGAAAATTTTAATTTTAAAATCCAATTTGCTAATTTTTTCATTCATTAGTCATGCTTTTGATTTTGTATCAAAAACTCATCTGCTAAATGTTCCCATATGTCTTCTAGAAATTTTATAATTTTGCATTTTGCATCTATGTCTATCATCTATGATCTAGTTTATGCTATATTTGTGTAAGAAGTGAGGTTTATGCCTAGGTGTAGAGTTGTTTTTGTCATCTTCCATATTGACATCTAATTGTTCCGGAACCATTTTTGAAAATACTAGACCCTTTCCACTGAATTACATTAGCATCTTTATTAAAAAAAAATCAGACATTATATTTGTGTGGGTTTATCTATGCCCTCTGTTTCATTCCATTGATCTATGTGTTTATTATTTTGCCAATGTGGAGTTTCTTGTTTACTGTAGCTTAATGGTATATCTTAAAAATATTAATAGATACTGTGAGTTCTCCAATTCTGTTCTTCAGCTTAAGTATGGTATTTGCTATCCTAGGTTCTTTGCCTTTTCCTATACATTTCAAAATCAGTGTTTTGATACCTAAAAAATATATTACTGGGATTTTTAGTTGAATTGCATTGCTTTCATAGATAAAGTTAGGAGAAATTGACATCTTAATAATATTGATACAATCAATCTATAAAAAATGGAATATCTCTCATTAAGTTATATTTCCTTGGATTTATTTCTTCAGTGTTTTGTAGTTTCAGCATACTGTTTCTGTCCATATTTTGTCAGATTTACACCCAAGTACTTATTTTGCAAAGCTGGAGTAGGGGAAAGTTGCAATTGTAAAGAGTGTTTTATTTTTTTTTAAATTTTAAATCCAAATTATTCATTGCTATTATATAGGAAAGCAAATGACTTTACTATTAATATATATCCCTTGTATTATATATTGATCTTGCTGTATAATTGTTTATCTTTTTGAAAAGTTTATTATATTTATTTATTTAGATTCTTTCTGCTTTTCTAATATGTGGATATAATGTTATAAATTCCCATTAAGCCCTGTTTTGTTGCATCCAAAATGATTTGATGAGCAATATTTTCACTTAATTTAAGTCAAAATATTTTCTCTTTTAATTCCTTTTGAAACTTCTTTGTTCCATGGGTTATTTAGAAGTATATTATTTAATTTCCAAATATTTGGGGATTGTCCTGTTAATTTACTTGTAATTAAGTTCCATTGTGGTCTCAAAACTTATTTTATATGATTTCTTTATTTTTAATTCGTAAATGTGTGTTTTATGCTCCAGAATGGGATCCATCTTGGATACTATACCATGTGAACCTGAGAAGAGTGTGTGTCCTGCTGTTGTTAAAGGTGATATTCTATAAATGTTAATTAAATGAAGGTGATTAATAAGACTGTTAAAGTCATCTATATTCTTACTTATTTCTGCCTGTTTGATCAGAGAGAGGTGTTAAGTTCCCAACAATGATAGTGTATTTGATTATTTATCCTTTCAATTCTATTAGTTTTGCCTCTTAGTTGATGTGATGATAATTTTAAGTGTCAATTTGCCTGGATTAAGGGATACCCTGAGCTGGTGAAGTGTTATTTCTGGGTATGTCTGGGCATTTCTGGAAGAGATTGGTGTTTGAATCCATAGACTGAGTAGAGAATATCTGCCCTCATGCAATGTGAGTGGATGTCATCCAAACAGCTGTGGGCACAAATAGAACAAAAAGACAAAGGAAAGGCAAATTTAATCTCTCTTCTGAAACTGAGACACCCTTTTTATCCTGCCCTTGAACATCAGAACTCAAGGTTCTCCTGCCTTTGCACCAGTGGACCATCATGTTCTTGAGCCCTTGACCTCAGACTGAGAGTCACATCATCAGCTTCCCTAGTTTGAAGCCTTTGAACTTGAACTGACTGAGCCACACACTACTGGCTTTCCTTCTTCTCCAGCTCATGGAAGGTTTATCATGGGACATCTCAGCCTCTGTGATCCTGTGAGCTACTTCCCATAGTAAATCTCTTTTTATCTATCTATCTATCTATCTATCTATCATCTATCCTATAACTTCTGTTTCTCTGAAAAACTCTGACTAATACAAGTGCATACACATTTAAATTTTATATTGCCTTGGAAAATTGGTCTCTTCATGATTAGATAATGATCTTCTTTGTCCCAATAATCTTTCTTTTTCTGAAGTCTACTATTTCAGAAATCAATGTCACTATATTTATTTTCCTTCGATTAGTGTTAATGTGTTATATCTTTCTCCATCCCTTTACTTTTAACCTATCTGGGTCTTTACATTTAAAGTGATTTTTATACACAATATATAGTTGGGTCTTATTAATATTTAATCCGAAAATATCTTTTTTTCATTGGTGTTTTTAGACTATTCACATTAATAATGGTTATTCATGTATTTAAATTTACATTTACCATGTTTTTAACTGTTTTCTATTCATTGTGTTTTGTCCTTTCCCCCTGTCAAAGCCAGATTGGGTCCCTGGAAGGAAAATCTAGGAAGCTGTGGGGATCTCCCGAAGACTGCCTCCCCCAGCAGCAACTCAGTTTCATGCTAGCCTACACTCATCCTCCAGCAATTCATCCAAGTCTTAAATGCCAATATTAATTCATTTAAATGCCCTTATTAGTTTTTCAGTCAGTGGCTTTTGCTCCAAGTTAGAAGATCTCAATTGTTATATTTCTGTAGATGCAGCTCTCTCTCTGGATCTCAAGGTGCCATGGTATCCTGCAATTTCACTTCTCTGATAGATGAAAGAAAAGTTACTGGTTTTCAGCTTGTCCAGGTTTGTCTTATTGTAAGGATGAGAATGTCAACTTCCAAGTTCTTCACATGTTGGAGTTAAAATTGGAAATCTTTTCAAAGTCAACCTAAATAAATATATATGGAAAAAAATATATATTTTCTACTTCTCTTGACCTAAACTGAACTTCTCCAATTCTTTTTGTTGTTGTTAAAAAATTATAATTATCCAGGTTTCATGACAAAGAGGACTCAGTTCCAAATTTATTGCCCCCAGGAGTTGTTTTGTTTGAGTAAGAACAGTCAAACTGGTATAGTTGTTCTGACATAGCAGTAATACAACCAGGTTGAATTCTTAAAACAAACTTTTTAAAGCAACTTTAATGAGGAAACCTTTGTCACATGAGTGAAATGGTCCAAACCAGATGTATAGCATCTTTACTTACTAAAAACTCAAATATAATGAATATTTTATGTTATTGGCAAATCTGAAAGGGCACAGTTATTCATGGAATGATACATGAATGAAGTCTAATGTTTAATAATTGAGGAAACCTTAGTTTCATCTTCTAATTAAAAATATTAATACTAATAAGTGCCTATTTCATAATGTTGCTGTAGGAGCTAAATGACACAATAGCTATAAAATACCTCATGGAATAGCTGGCAAACAAAATCAGTTATTATTTCCTTTTACCCCACATGTCTAGTAAGGGGTGGAGCTGTACTTCTTTTACAACATAAAGGGTATAAATTTCTGTGGATTAATATCCTTCCAATGTTAGTAATGTCTATAGCAATACTCCAATTAAAATCAATTAGTGTTTATTATGTTTCCCATTTATAATATGCTTTTACTCTGCTAGGTGCCTTATAGTATGAATAGAAATATGATATCATCTATCACAAAGGAAATTATATTTGTGGAGGAATGCACAGGAGATCACTCCATCATGAACAACCACGGAAAGTTTATATTTCTGTAAACTTTATAAATGTTGATTATAAATAATTTATTTAAATAACTTGCATAAATAGAATTTTTTATCCACTTGACATTTAAAATTACTTGAATATTATAGAGATTGAAAACATTAGGACATCCCTGCTTTAGTAAAAATTTGGGTATTTTCTTTATGTTGCAATTTAACTTTCAAATAAAGTCATAGATTCCAAAGACATAATTTCATAAGACTAGTCCAATTAAGTCAGAAATCTGGTGACCCGGAAATAGATAGGAACTCATGATTTGCTGCCAAGTTAGGTGGTAAATTTAGGTTGGGCTGCATGGGAAGTGTCTTCCCTCATTGTTCCACCTACCCTTCCCTAAAACCATTCCCCAAAATCTATTTTTCTTGACCTAACCTGAACATCTCCAATTCTTAAAACAAATCTTTGTAAAGCAACTTTAAAGAGGAAACCTGACATACCTTTGTCACATGAATGAAATGATCAAAACCAGATATATAGCATCTTTACTTACTAAAAACTCAATATTCTTACTGACAAAAACACAATAAGTTATAAGGCACCGGACATAACTTCATATGTCTTAGGATTGCATGGGTAGCATTTTTTTTTTTTTAGCTTGAGCTCTGTAGAGAATTTAGATGGTAATTCTTTCAGATTTATGCCTATGACCTGAGTTAGTCTACACACAAAAAATCGGCCCCATAAATTCTCACTTGGTATCTGTGTGTGTGTTTGTGTGTGTGTGCATTTGTGTGGATGTGTGTATATGTGTATGTGGGGAGGTATGAAGTTTTGTTTAAGAGATAGGATTGGTCGTGATAAGAGAGAAATTGGAAATATGGAACTCAAAAATCAAGGTTCTGTCAATTACGCTTTCCTTCTACATAATCATCCATCAACCCCCATATCACCAACTTACAAGACTTTTTCTTTGGATTCGTAATGTGCTTTAGAGTATGATCTCAATGAAATAACATTGCATTTCTAGCTTGTGCTTCCAAAGAGATAAACCAGAATGGAGACCATTTTCTATACAATTTATTCCAGTTATGAAAATCTGCTATTCTATGATTCTTTGAGTGATTTAGTTAATTCTGTAATGTATAAAACTTTTCATGTAAATATATATTGACTCATTGACTCTAAAGTTATATTTTGAGTTTAAGTATACGTATTTCAAGATACTTTTTATGTACGAATATTGCCAAATGCAAAAATATTGTGGAAAAAATGTATTAGAAAACTTATTTATTTAAAATATAGTTTACAAACTTTTAAAAATATATTCTAGATTTTTAATCACATATACTTTGATTTTTATTTGAAATTCATTCATTTCTTGATGAAAATATTAGAGATCAGCAGAACAAATCAGAAAATATTGAGTGTAAAAATTAAAATACACATAAAACTAGATTATGTATGCATATGTATTTGTATGTATTAATTTATCCAAACATGCATATGTACATTACATATGTATATTCTCATATAATTCATACATGCATGTATACACAAATATGTTCACACACATGTATATACATCTTATATACATATACACATATCAAAATAGATATTATAACAATGGAAGCATATTGTTTTATATATTGATCTCTTCACTGACAAATATTATGGTCCCTTTTCTATGGCTGTGACAATAAGCCCGGAATCATCATTCCTAAGGGCTACATAATAATTTGCTAAGTGGACATACTTACCATTTTCAGTATGTAGTCCCATATAGTTGGTATTTGATTTTTAGACAATTGTTTCCTATTAAAATAAACTCTATGGTTTATTGTGGTTAATAATTTAGTATTGTATATTCTATGGCTGGATAATAGATTTCCCGGATTTCATGGTATCTTCATTTATAATGCTTAAAGACTGTACCAGTATTACTTAAACAAAGGTACAAATGTTCAATTTTAATTGAACTCTACATTTTATGCAAACATTCAGTTATTAAAAATTGTTGAACTTAAAAATTTTTCAATTTAAATATTATTTAAACATATTTTGAACATAGATGTGTATTTTGTGGAGAACAATAAACTGCAGAATCTTTATATATATCTATACGGGACTACATACTAAAAATGGTAAGTATGTCCACTTAGCAAATTATTATGTAGCCCTTAGGAATGATGATTCCGGGCTTATTGTCACAGCCATAGAAAAGGGACCATAATATCTGTCAGTGAAGAGACCAATATATAAAACAATATGCCTCCATTGTTATAATATCTATTTTGATATGTGTATATATATATAAATTTCCCCAAACCCAAGTAGCATTTATAATATGTATTTTACCCTATCTCAATATAAATAGCAACATTCTATAGGGCCTCCCAGATAGTCGTTGCATATAGAATCACAGTATTTCTTTGGGTGTGGCTGCTGAGTGGTTACCTAGTCTCACTCTCCAGCTCTGTGATTTTCCATCTCAGAGTTTGACAGTAAAACATTTCAATCCTAGGTTTCAACAAAATTTTAGGTTGCTAATTCTCCTGGATCTTTGGGATTACTTTAAAAACTATAAATATTGTCTGGGAATACCACAATCTACAATATTTACAAATTTTCTGTCCCTATCAAAATAGAAAAACATTCATTCTCTTATCAAACTATCATTTAAATATGTTAAAAGTGACTATTTTTATTTTTACATATTTTCTTGCAGAAATAAATATGAGGATTTTCAAATACTAAAAAATAGCCATGTTCGAGAGGTAGACTTGAAGAATCTAGTCATACCAAACATTATAAAGTGATACAAAAGTATTTAATTATAAAAAACATTTTTCTGACATAATGGACTTTTTAATAAGAAATATCATCTTTTCTAATTTAATTTCTTTTTAAAAACCTCAGCATCTTGAATCATAAAAACAAGACTACATTTTATAAAGGTTACATTTGTTTTCACATCTGGAAAAGAATTAAATCAATAGTTACATCTGGAAGAACAAAAGTTGGGTAGTACATT
This sequence comes from Propithecus perrieri, assembly GCA_963574695.1. Lineage (NCBI taxonomy): Eukaryota > Metazoa > Chordata > Mammalia > Primates > Indriidae > Propithecus > Propithecus perrieri. Next base: position 4,539 of record CAUYRB010029416.1, on the reverse strand, counting down.
CCACTGGATGAAGAAAAAGAAGATACCACAAGGTAAAAGTAGATGTTAACAGACTAATGATCATTTTTTAATAACAGAAGGACCTTTCTGTGAAAATATACCAATATATTTTTTTCAGTGCTGTCTTCTCTTTCAGCTAACCTTTGAATGAGAGAAACTTCTGCTGATGTCAAATGACCACAAGGATAGTAACAACTGGCCTTGGAGCCTGTCGGCCGCTGTTGGGTATATCTCCTTTACCAAGCTGGCTTTCTTCACTACTGCCACTGACCTTGCAAACAGCTCCGACAAAGGTCGGAATGGATTCATTGATCAGCTAGACCAAGCATATGACAGTCTGTGCCTTAATTGAATCCCAAAAGGGGGCAGACTGGGTTTTTATTACAGAGGCCAGCCGATAGCACTCATTAAAAGCTCCACAGACTGTGTGGTTTACTAATTAGTTTATTATACAGACACCTTGACGATGGGCAAAGTTGTCATTTTGCCCTTTATCGCACAGGGGATGTTGTTAAAAGTTTAATCAGCTAACACTGACCAAGTTAGCTTGGCAGGCTGCGGATGGTCATTACTGAGGTCACCCCTGCTGTAGCAATTCTGACAGGGTCACAGCATGAACTTACAATAAAGAGAGTGTTACATAAGGTAAGAACGCACCTGAAAGGGACCCCGGAAAAGAGATGTGCTCTGCGGGGAGTATGAAACAGATGGGCTGTTAGGACAAGTGAATCCTTTTAAAGTTTATCTTTGCTTGCCCTGTTTAACATATGCTTTCTTAAAAGATGGGGCACACAACAATTGCTTTGATATGTTCATCAGAAATAAGATTGGTAACAGGTTTTTTATTTTGGGCGAATATAGGGGCACTTGATAAAAATTATTCTCCTGTGTTTTATTTAAACTTTATATAGTTCCAGAGAAGTAGGCAAGATATTTTGGATGATTTAAACTTACCCTAGATAGAGCAAAGAAAAAGTTTTATTATAGGCTATTATTATTATTATTTCTACTTAGAAAATCATTTCGAGCACTGGCCAATCTGATAAAAAGTTCTCTAGTTCATCAACTTCGTCCCATTTATTCCAGGCGTTCTTTTCTAATGGTCTGCTTTTAAAAATGTATAATATCCAAGAAAGATTTCCTCTGTGTGTCTAAGCGAGTTTATGTAATGAGTGAAGTATAGGTGAGCTCATCTTAACTATTTGGTAAAGACACAGTAATGTAATGTAATGCTAGGTTGAGTTAAAATTATTGATAAATTCAAAATATAGGTAATGTATAAATAAATAAAATATCCATCTCATTATGCCCACTTTCATGTATGTATTTATTTTTTAATTTAATTTAATTCATTTAGAGTCAGGGCCTCCCTCTGTCACCCAGGCTTGAGTGCAGTGGTGTGATTGTAGTTCATTGCAACCTCAAACTCCTGGGCTCAAGCAATCCTCCTACTTCAGCGTCCCAAGTGGCTGGGACTACAGGTGCACACCACCATGTCCAGCTAATTCTTTAATTTTTTGTAGAGATAGGGGTCTCACTATGTTGCCCAGGCTGGTCTCAAACTTCTGGCCTCAAGTGATCCTTCCACCTCAGCCTCCCAAAGTGCTGGGATTACATGTGTGAGCTAATTGTGTTCATTTTTTGACTGTCTATTCTGTGCTCTCAATAGAATCAATCATGTGCTCAATCTAGCTAGCCCCAAATAACATTTTTCTACACATGATTTTTATTTTCTGGACAGAACCTTAGTAGGAGTGCACTTTACAAAGGAGCTACACATGTACTTTAATAGTGAATTTTAGCTGTATGTATAATCCACGAAGGTGCAGATGACCAGTTTAGAAAGAAGTATTTGCATTTTCTCACTGTGTTTTCCCAGAATATTCAACTCTCTAGACATCTGCATAAACCAGAAGTTTAGACTTTGGTTATGAAATATAGAAATTGTGCTAATCCAGACTTGATCCTTTGAAATTGACACTTTTACTATTATATAATCCTATATATTTTTTCAGCATCAGTTATCATATCTGCAATATTATCTGGAGCTTTGTGGCAGTAAATCCATATGGGTTAAATGAAATAAGTTCAAACTACGCATTTATTTTCAATACAACAAATTTTTATTTTGACTATGTCATGAAAAATAAAATGCAACACTGAATCGCATCCACCCTGGAGATTAAAATATAATTTAATAGATGTGTGCTCACACTGAAGGTTTTATGAAAGCGAAGAAATAGTCTGTATTGCATTCACACCGCAGAAGAAATTTTAGTAAGCATTGTGTATTTTCCAAATTGGAATTGAGCCAGGAATGTAGGCCTAACATTGAGGCTAACTATAGGGTTTGTAGAAAAGAGGCTTCTTCATGGGTTCACACGTCTTGATAGTTCTGAGGAAGCTTCCCACAGAGACAGATTGCTCCCTCAAGCCCACACAGGCAAATGTTTCATCATTAACTGGGTTTGGAAGAAACAACAAACTGTTTTAACAGTAGAATTAAAAATGTACTATTATTGTGTATATTTTCCCCCAAAGACCACAAAGAAAATTGTGACAAAAATTTTTAGTAGGATACCTGAAACCTCATCTTTTCAAAAACATCTCAACAGTTATTTCAAATATTTCCATGAAATTATGTTATATAAAAGATTGACAAATTTAACTATGAAACATAAACGCTTTGATAAATCACAAGACAACTTAAAGAAAATGAAAAGTAGTATTAGACTGTGGAAAGATATTTGCAATACACAAATCTTACAAAGGCTCAATATTAAGAATATATAAGCAATGCCTATAAATTATTAGGGTAAGGAAAAATACTAATGGAATAATACACAGTGGACAGCTGAAATACATTTAATAGAAGCAAGAAGACATAGAACCAAAATATATACATATATTAAAGAAATTCAAACTTAGTGTGATAAGGGAAATACAAACCAAGATCATTTTGTACATATTTTGATTGGCAAAAAAATTAGATTTTGCCCATCCCAAAGGTAAAAGACAATGTGGATACATACAACCTCATACGTTAACAAAAATAACACTTGTGAAAAAGTTTTGGCATTACATATAATTTAACATTTGAATACCCTTCAACCCAGCGATCATTCTCCAGGAACATACCTCATAGAACTTTTTGAGTACCCACTCTGCCTCGTCCAGCAGTTTCTTTTTATCACATGAGCTAACATTATTTATTCAAAATGTAAATCAAATTCATCATGTTTTTCTTAACCTCTTACAGATTTTCACTAATTAAACATAAAAACTAAATTATAAAGTACAAAATTGTCAAACATTTAGTAGAAAATATGATAGTATCTTCTATGACATTAGAGTAAGGAAGAATTTCATGAACGTGACCAAAAAATCATTGACCCATGTTTACCTGATCACAATGATTCACCTTCTAAACTAGCCTGTGCAGCCTCTTGATGGTACTGGTCATTGTACACAGTTGTTTCCTCCATAATCCCAAGTGGAGATCAGGGTTGCAAGCCCTTCCTCTGAGTTTTCTGAAACATCCGTGAATTTTTTTTTGGAGAAGAGATTGTAAGGACATGTTTTTCTCTATCTTGTTATTATTCATCTCTCTTTCTCTCTCTCTTGTTTCTCAACAAAATATAAGCAGGGCTGTTAAAATTTTCTAGAGAATATCTTTTTCTAAATTAAAGCAACAATGAGACTCTCTTAGGTCACCTGCCCTTTGCTTGTTTAAAGTCTTCCAATGTTTGTATCACTGGGTGATTTATTAGGGTCAGGAGAAAGAGAGAAAATTTAAAGCTATTTATTCCAGCCAGTTAAACAAGTGAAAGTTGGAGTTTGAAATACAGTAAATAAAGCTTAAATTCTTATGTAGATAATATCATAGAAGCAAAAAAATAAAAAGGAAATAAAAAGGAAGCACATGAGGTAAAACACATGGACAGAAAACGAGATACTTATAAAGAAAAATAGCCATGTTGGCCACTCAGTAGAATAATAGGCAGGGAACAAAATCATGTAGCATTTGGGTAACACTTGATAGAAATAATTTAATTTACTTGATAAAGTAGATGAAATCAATGAAATTTTACCCCCATTATTTCCCATAAAGTTGCAATGTAGCATTATTTTAATTGATGTTCAGAATATTATGAACCTAAAGATTCAATTGTTTAAAGTAATAAAACATTGTTTTCTACATAATTTACAAAATGATTTCACTGGTGTCTCATTTAATCCTCCTACCAAACTAAGGTTGGCAGGAATTCGAATTACTAATCTGAAATATGAAAATTGAGTCTTAGTAGGTCAAATTGAATTATCATCTTTATTATAATACATACATATACATATATAATTATTATTTAAACTATTGGAATTCTTTTTTTTTGAGACAGAGTCTGTCACCCTGTCCAGGGTAGAGTGAAGTGGCATCATCATAGCTTACTTACTGCAACCTCAAACTCCTGGGCTCCAAGCAATTCTCCTGCCTCAGCCTCCCAAGTAGCAGGGACTACAGGCACACACCACCACACCTGG
>CAUYRB010029415.1:0-49311 GCA_963574695.1 Propithecus perrieri | reverse complement strand
TTTATAGCAGCACAATTCACAATTGCAAAGATGTGGGAACAACCCAAGTGTCCGTCAATACATGAGTGGATTAATAAAATGTGGTATATGTATACCATGGAGTACTATTCAGCTTTAAGAAACAATGGTGATATAGCACCTCTTGTATACTCCTGGATAGAGCTGGAAAGCATTCTACTGAGTGAGGTATCCCAAGAATGGAAAGACAAGCACCACATGTACTCACCATCAAGTTGGTATTAACTGATCAACACATAAGTGCACATATAAGAATAACATCTATTCAATGTTGGGGAGGGGGGAGGGGGAAGGAGGGAGGAGGGGACGGGTATTTGCATACACAAAGAGTGCAATGCGCACCACCCGAAGAATGGACATATTTGAAACTCAGACTTGGGGGGGGGGGGCAAGGGCAACATACGTAACCTAAACATCTGTACCCCCATAATATGCTGAAATAAAAAAAAAAAAGAAAGAAATTAGGCTTGCTTTCAATGTTTAACAAAACTATTTTCTTTGGTGGAAAGAACAGGCCACAGTCATGTTTATTTTATTTCTATTTATTTTAGGATTATTTGTATAAATGAAAAACTATTACCTCTGACTTTAAAGTGTCATATTTTTCTTTTTCTTCTCCCTCTACTTCCCCACTCAACTCATTCTTCATTTTAGGCCAGGAGACATTATTACTCTTCTAGAGGATTCCAATGAAGACTGGTGGAAAGTAAGTATTTCTTGTTCTTTAAAAAAATGATTTGGTAACTACAATTACAATAAATGCTACAGTTGTAGATGCATGCCTCCTTTTTTCTTTCAGGGAAAAATTCAAGACAGGATTGGCTTCTTTCCAGCCAACTTTGTCCAGAGAGTACAAGAAAATGAGAAGATTTTTAGATGTGTTAGAACCTTCATTGGGTGTAAGGAACAGGGACAGATAACACTGAAAGAGAATCAGGTGAGTAAAGGGCACAAACACACTCCAGATATGACCAAAATAGAGTAACAGTCATTTTAATAAACATAACAATACATATAAATCTGAAAGAATGGGGTCCCACTCAAAGTATTCACTTTGTGAAAAGATATACTTACTCCAGTGATATTAGTGCAGTAGGAAAATGCAATAACAAAATGTTAGGAATCTCACTTGGTGTTATCTGTTCACAGGAGGAAATGTCATGGTGCCAGGGTGAGGACATCTAGTCCCCAATCTTTGCTATGAAAACCACTGGTCTCTGATGTGAGCAGCCCATCTAATAGGGCTCTGTGTTGGTGTCCACTAAAGTGTGGTTAATTCTTCATGGTCTCTTGGGAATATTTTGTGATTACTCGCTGCTGAGTTCCAGGCTTCACTGCATTTGCCCCCAGTCACAAGCACCCCTCTGAGATTTCTATGTCCAGACTCCAGGTTTCTGCCAGTTCACTGAAGCCTGTGACACCTTCACACCACTGCATAAGACATGCATGGAGCAGGGACTGTCTCAGGCCCATGCACTGAACATCTCCCTACATCTAATCTAGAGATATCTAGCACCGTCTTGCTCCGGTACCATGTTGAATGTGGAGTTCTTTATGATGCTGTCAGTTCTCCTGAGAAGTAAGGTGTGAACCCCCACAACTGTAGGTTTTTAAGCTCCTTGCTTCATGTTCCTCTGACTCATCCCTGGAATGTTGTTAGAGACAAATGGGACACTCACAGCTTAACTCTCTGTCCTACTCTTCCTCTGTCTTCCTCCAGCAGAGAGAGGGCTTCCTACTGCCCCTTCCTCTCTGACTGCAATTTCCTTCATGTCATATTCTCTATCCTCACAACAGAGTAAAAGAATATGTTTAGTCCTCCAAGTTTGTTCTTGACATACTAGGGAAGGATTTTGGGAATTAGAAATTAAGTTATTTTCTCTCCCAATAAAGTCTCACAGTGGACTTTAATTCTCAATTTTGAAAGTCAAAAGCTTGCCTCTCTTTCTGCATTCTTGGTATAATAAATAATTCTAATATTTCCCATGGCAATGAATACCTATATTTGAAAATGATAAGCCTCACCCTACAAAGAAGTACAAAATGAAAAAGGTATTAATAATTTTAATACATCTCTGTTCAATAGAGTTGCTCCAAACACATCTTGAATGTCTTTTTTTAGAATTGCCTTCAAAGATAGTTTCTAAGTCACACACAAAAAATCAGTCATTATGTTATAATTATAGGTGATTTGTGGATTTAAAACATTGTTTTACCCAACTTCTCCATTTTTTGTGTCACTTGGGGCTTCCAATGACTTTATCATTTTCAAACAAATAAATACATCCTCAAAGAATAATGATTTACCTTTTGTTTATGGCTAGCCAAAGGAATCTCTAAAAGAAAAATCTAAAGAAAAATTATAATATAGAGGAATAGCTTTCTTAAAAAAAGTTTAACTCACTCTTACTTTATATTCAAGTAAATAAAAGTTATTGAAAAGAAGAGATTAATAATTCTGATTATTATTTCCCCTATATATTTTAAAAATGGTGAGGGATGGAATGAGTGAAATTTGCATTTGCATAAATGTTAGGATACATCGGTCCACTCATTTTAAATAGTAATTTGGTCCCGTGCATTTAAAGCCATGAAATTGTTCAATTTCGTGAATACAGTAAGTCCATTTCCTATAATTTATACAAGAAAATAATCTAAAATAGAGTGGGAGGAATCTTTATGAACAAAAGACAATTCACAATGGTGAGAATTAGGAACAATCACACAAACATGGGAGTGATTAAATCAACAATAATACATGCTTTAATGGATAATGTTCAGAACTTAGGCACTTTTGATGGTGTTATGATAATATTATGGGCAGACCCAGATCCCAGTCATTGCTCTCCCAAGGTAAACAGAAAAGGAGAGATATGGATGGGGCCTGAAGCCCTATTTTTACCCTTGGAACCACAGTGAACCAGATGGAAATGTCATCGAGGGACCTAAAGGCCTCCTTAGCACAGCCCACCAACCTGACTCCTACCACCACCACTACGGGCAGGTCTGAATCTCAGGAGCCTATGGCACCAGATGGCGCATGGGAGAGCAAAGGCTCAGAAAGGAGTGTGGCAAAACTGACATAGGAGAGAAGGTAGCCTGATGACCCAAGAGGAGTATGCCATCTAATGATTTTTGGTTACTATAATCTCTAATAATACCCTTAGGAGATTGGATCACTGGGCTCTATGGTTTCACCCTGGTTTCACAGTTTTACTTGAAATTGGCATTCTTCTCTTTTATAGAAATTGCCTACATGGCATGCCCACTTGAGCACACCCTGCATTTTGTAAATTGTACAACCTTTCTTTTACCTGGTTATTTGTGGACAGAATATACATTTAAAGAGATCAAAACCCATCCATGTGCTGTCATGAAATAAACCTTGCTTAAAATCACCTGGTTCTTCATTTCCTGCCCACAGTTGTTTGTTTTCCCTGGAGCTGTTATTTGCCAACTTATCACTTGTCTGCACACTCCCCAAAGAGGTAACAGGCAAACGGCAACATCTGCTTCTGAAGAACAGTGACATCTGACGAATCCCATTAATGACAGCACTGCTGGGGAGCCCACTATCCCCCCACTCACGGAAGATCACACAGACCACTCTGCCTCCAGTAAAAGAATAGGCAAACCTCTCATGGCTATTCCTTTTTGGATTATGATACGACCTGTTTTGAGGTCTGCTCTTTGAAAGAGAATCTTTTATCTCTAGCCCCTGGTTCACAGGGGGGAAAAAAAGAACAAATTAATACTGTTCTGGGCATTGTCACAATAATTGTTATAAGTATCATTATTATTAGTCATTATTTAATAATGTCCCATATACACACATTATGTCTAATATTTATAAAGCTTCCATACCTACAACATTTTATTTCAGGTTGCACACTTGCCCTATGAATTTTATAAATTAATTATTCATTATTTCTATTGTTAAAATGAGGAAACAAGTGCTCATAGAGGTTATGTGCCCTGCTCAAAGGGCAAAAACCTGCTAAGTGGCCAGGCTGGAACTTAAACACAGGTCTGCCAACCCCAAGTCGATGCTTTCCACTGAGCCAGGTGCCCTGGACAATGTGGGCAAACTCTGAACAGTAAAGGGCAGCGTGGCTCCCCAGGAAGGCAAGGGTGGTAAAGGCAATTGTCTTGGGACGAGAGGACCCCTTGAAAACAAGTTCTTGCTCATGTGGACTCTCTTGAGTCATTCTTGATTCCAGGCAATGGAATCATCATCATCAGGCTGAGACCCCATCTCTAAAGCCATGTGCACCCCACAAAGCAAATAGGAACTTTCCCAACTTGATTCTATGCTGACACTTCAACTTTCTCTAAGTTTACCCAACTGTATCCTTCCTGTTCTAAAAAATTTGGAATTCTTTTAAATAAAATAAATTCAGGAAGGATGTTCATCTTTATTGGCAAAGTGTTATGAAATAATCTTGCAAGCATGTTTGATTTTTTTGCTCAGAAAAATCTTGTGCTTCCCCATTTGAGATTAGACATTGTTTTTATGTTATTAAAATACAAATCAGTGAAATACAAACTCAAATTAAAATTGGCTCGAGTTGATCAATTTCCAAAAGCAGAACATCTGCTCAGTGACTCCTACCAATTCCTTGGCATATTGCCCAAAAATAATTTTTTTGGGAATGGGCTTCACACCTGCATTCTCCACCTTCATGGCTACACTGACCATGTGCTGGGGTTTGAGGTGCGGAGGAGGCAAGGCAAACAACCCAACCTCTTCAGCTAGACGTGTTCAGGATGCAATGTAGCATTTCAGCCTGAACCTGGAACCACATGAGTCTGTCCACCATTCTTTAGGAAAATGCTTTAATCTCTGATACTTGTCCTGTCTGGTGTTTTCTGAGGTGTGGTCTTTGGATCACCTGAATCAGACTCACCTAGGGATCAGAGGTTGAAAATGCCGATTCCTGGACACTCCCCCGCCCCAGACCTGCTGAATCAGAACTTCTCACATAAATGCAGAAATTAGTCTCTTTTGTAAACTCCCCAGATGTTCAGAGCAATGCTAAAGTTTGAGAATGACCTCCATTGTTATTATCTCATTCTAAGACCTGTAGTTGTTCTGTGACAACTAAAGGCATTTTTATTTCCAATTAGATATGGGTCAACAAGAGTCACTGAGGTCTCTTTACCTTTACGCAAATTCTCTATTTTCAGTATTTGTCATTAATGTGGCAACCAATTTTTTAAATACATCAGCCACGTGAAAGAAAACTTGCATTTTAAAAAATCTGTTATTAGAAACACACTTCAAAATCTGTCTCCACTTTAGTGTCCTAAGTTACCTGAGGTGGAAGACTTCAGAATATGCTTGTTAATTTCAGGGAGTATAATGTAGCAGAAAGAACTCAGATTCTAGTGTCATACAAAAATGGATCTATATTTTGTGCAGCTTTGACAGTGACCTCTGAATGTCAACATTCTCATCTGTAAAATCAGCATAGTAGCATCTCCCTCTTGATGTGGATGTGCAGGTGAAATGTGGTCACCTGTGCAAAGCCACAGCACAGTGTGAGGCCACCACTGACACAAAGCAGAGGTCATTTCCTGGCCACCATCATCATGCAGAGTGAAATCTAAATGGGGAATTCATCCGCAATAGTTAATACCACCTAAAATTACCCATTAAGGGCCAGAAAACAGCCAGGATGATATTTATAACCCTACAAATATAAACAGACAAATGGTCATTAACAGGGAAATAGAAGAAATTTTATTCTGAAAATAAATGCAATGCATCTCTTTGATTAAATCACATTTCTATCCTTGGGGTTAATCTGCCTCATAATTATTATATTATTTTTCACAGAGCTCTTGTTTCCAAATAGAATTAAGTTATCCATTTGTAACGAACACAGCCAAGGTTTGTGTTGACACAAGTATATTTTCTTCATTTTTTAAATTAAAAATATCTTTATTAAATCATCTTTAAATACCATAAAACATTTCTTTAAATTGATCCACAGTTCTTTGGTATCTATAGAACTATTTTCATTGATTCTTTGTGTTCTATCAAGGCTTTAAAAAATAGAGAATTTGTTTTTAGATTGTAGAACTAAAATGCATTTATTGTGGAGAAAATTTGGAAAATAATATTTTTAAAAGGTAAAAAGAATAAAATAGCAAGCACAGATAACTCAACCATGAAACAATTATCAATCAACATAAACACTTTGGTGTGTTTCATATAAAACTTTTCTTTTAATTCATATTTTGATATCATGTTCTATTTAGCTTGCCAACTTTTTTAACATAGTCATTAAATGTTCATCAAAACACAACTTTTAACAAAGTTTGATTAGAGTGTAACATATTACATTCATTTATATGTGTATTATCTGTGGCTGCTTCCATGCTACAACTAAACAGCTGAGTTGAGTCATTGCAACAGAGACCATATGGCCTGCCAAAGCCTAAGATATTTGCAATTTGGTCTTAACAAAAAAAAGTTTGCCAATCTCTATTCTAGATGTACAAGTATATATTTAAGTGTCCCCTATTGTTGGACATCCATAGTTTTTATTTTTTAACTATTATTGATAACTGCAATGGACATCTTTAGACCTAAATCTTTTTCCCTAATTATGAGCATTTCCTTAGGATATATTTTGGAATTTATAGGAAAACAGATAAAAGACTTTTATAGTTCTTGATACCTATTGCCAAACTGCCTCCAAAAAGTTTACACCAATTTACACACACACCAGCTGTTTACGAGAATATTCAGGTCACCACATCCTTCCCAGAATTGAACACTACTATCTTTTTATATCTGTCATTTGGACAGAAGAATAATATTTCATATTAATCTGTATTTCCTGGATTGTTAGAGGTTGAAATTTTATCTAATATGTATCAGGCATTTGCATTTTTTAATAATCTGCTTATGTTCTTTGCCCGTTGTCTCACACTATTAAAAAAGTTTTCTATCTTTTAAGAATATTTACACCTGGTCTACCATACGTGGCCCGTGTTTTCCCCAGTTTATCACTGGCCTTTTTATCTTAAATATTCTTCCTCTGGGAGCTTAGTAGTTCTTTGATTGGATCTCCTCTAGTTTACCATATTTCCCTTATAGTTTTAATCTCTTTATTATCTTCCACTTCTTTATCTCTCTCCACTGCCTCCTAAGAGAATATTTCAAATAGTCCCCATTTCACTTTGATTTTCTGAAATTTCAATTCAGTCTTTCATTGCTTCTAACATAGATTTTAATTTAGTATTTATTTCCTTGTAGTGTTTTCTTCTCAGCCAGCCCCTTTCTTCTACAGCATATTTTCTTTACATCTCATTACATCATCTCTTCACCTCAAGAGATTCTCTCCTTATAACATCGAGGCCAAGTTTTCCTTCAGCCTCCCATATCCAGGCATATTTCCTGCAATATTTTTCAATGTTTTATAGGAACAATCTTGATCCGTTCATCTTATGGTAGGCAGAATAAGAGCTCCCCAACAATGCCCAGGTTATAATCCCCAAATTTTGGATATGTTACCTTATATGGCAAAAGGAACTTTGTAGATATGATTAAGTTAAAGATCTTATGATGGGGAGATTATCCTGGATTATCAGGGTGGGTCCAGTGTAATCACAGGGGTCCTCTTAAGAGGGAGACAGTAGGGTCAGAGTCAGAGAAGATGTGGTGATGGAAGCAGAAGTCAGAGAGAGAGAAATATCTGGGGATGCTCCACTGCTGAAGGAAGGAGCCATGGCCAAGGAATGCAGGTGGGCTCCAGCGACTAGAAAAGACAAGGAAACAGATTCTCTCTTAGAGCCTCCAGAAGGAATGCAGCCCTGCCAACACCTGTTCTTAGGCCTTCTGATCTTCAGAACGATAAGATAAATTAGTGTTGTTTTAAGCCACAAAATGTGGGGTAATTTGTTATAGCAGCAGTAGAAAACTAATCCAGATTTCATGCAAAAGGGACTTTGCAGATGTGATGAAGGTTATGGACCCTGAGATGGACAGAGAGTGTAGACTGTCTAGGTGGGCCGAATATAATTACTTGAGCCTTTAAGAGCAGCGAAGTGTATCTGGCTGGAGTCAGGGAGATGTAGCAGAAAAGGACAGAAGAGAAACGAGGCAGAAGAGCAAGTCGGAAAAGATAAAGTATGAGAAGGACTGCACTACCATTACTGGATTTGAAGATGGAGAAAGGAGGCCACAAGCCAGGGAATGAAGGTGGCTGCTAGAGGCTGAGAATGACCCCTGGCTGACAGCCAGCAAGAAAACGGGGATCTCAGTCCCCCAGCCACAAGGAACTGAACACAGTAACAACCTAAATGAGCCTGGAATTGAACTCTCCCCTTGGCAAGTAGAAATGAAAGAAGAAAATAGAGTCCTATTGACTCCTTGATTTCGGCCTTGTGAAACCAAGAGCAGCGAAAACCAGCTGAGTCCACCAGACCTACAGAACTGTGATACAACAAATTGTGTTGTTAAAAACCATTAAGTTTACAGTGATTTGTTGCAATAGCAAACCAATACATGTCTCAAATTATAAAACTCAAATTGATTCAATTTCAAAGGGTAGAGTTTACTCATGTCATAAGGGTCTGATACAGAATAGTTCTTGGGTTGGTAATTTAGTGGCTTGATCCCATGGTCAAAGAACCAAATTCTTCTACATTCTGCTCTGCCACCCTTGAAATATCAGCCACTTCCCCTAGTGGTCACAGATGGCTGCAACCACTCCAGGTATCCCTTCCAGACAGAGAAAGAGATTTTCTTCTTAATGCATCTCTTTTAAGAGGAAAACAAATTTTCCCAGAAGTTCCCTAGCAGATATTTCATCCTGTTTTATTGGCTGGAACTAAGGGCCATGCATACCACTAAGAGAATCACTAACAAGGAGGATAGAAACAGGCTTGGATCAAGTAGGTGAGTCACACAGAATAGGGATGGGCAACAGAACAAAAGTCAGGACTCTGCCGTAAGGGCAAAGGGCAAAAACGAGTTAGTATCAATCAACAGTGTTTGCCTCAAGTGTTTTAGCTATCCTAGAACAAGTAGTGATTGACACAGAGCTAAGCTTTCCCAGCTAAAAAGATGAGTGGATTAATCAGAGTTCAGCTCAGTATCCACCAAATTAAAATCCAAAGCCGGAGTAGAGACATGGATGAGTGGTCTTAAAGTTATAATAATAATAAAGTCTAAGAGACCAAAGATTGAACACCAAGTGTTAAAGTTTAACTCCAAAGCAGAGATTTCCAACCCATTAAAGAGTTTAGGCTCTGGGGAATGAGATTGAGAAGAAATGGAATAAGGCTTTTAAGCCAGAAGACCATAAACTGTCTGTGTCCCATATTAGGAAAACAAAGTCTCTGAGTGATGCTGAGCAGCTGGCCCTCGCTAAGCCTTGGGCTGGAGATGCTGTTCTGTGTATGTGGGGTGCATCTGCTCCATTGTCCTCACCCACGTTGGTATTGCGATGTCCAGCTCACCGTCACTGCATGTTCGATGTCCTCAAGTCACGTCCACACTATGACAGCAAGCGGGCTGGCCAGGTCAGGATTTGTCAGTATGGGAAGAAAATCTTTCCAGCCTTTAGGAAGTCTTCTGGTTAGAGAAAGAGAGAGAAGATGGAGAGAGAACAGGTGACAAGAGAAGAAAATGAAAAGAAGAGAGATGAAGATGGGAGAAGAGAGGAGGGGAGGGAAAACTGTTGTAAATCAATGTGACCATCTCATTCCTCCACTTAAAACCCTCTAATGCCCTTCTGGTTGATGCCAACCATCACGTTTGTCCTTTTCCCATGCTGCAGAGCCAATTTTTGTGCCATTGTCCACCGATATTTTATGTGACTCAGGCAATCCAAACTGAATTGGTTGAGTTGGTCCATGGTCCCATCCTCCTTGTCGGTGATGATTTTAGTGGTTGGCTTTGGCCCAATTCAAGGCAATGAGATAAGTCAGAAGGTCAGTTAGGGGTCTTATCTTAGCATGACTTGCATTTCCTGCACATTCTAGGCCCCAACAGTGTTTCTGGCTTCATCTCACATTCCTTAACCCTCCTTCTCTCTGTTCTGGCTACACTGAACTTTTTCTGTTACTCCAAAGTGTCACAGGCTCTTGATACCGGAGTTTGTTCTTATTCTACTTTCATTTTCCTCCTTCCCACAACACCTTCCTCTCTTTGCTTTAATGTCAGTTCTTCAGGAAGATCTTTCTTGCCCACAGGCTAGATCAAGTTGCCATATATATCTCCATTGGCACCCTTTTCTTCATGCACTAATTCATTCCAAAAATATTATGTCTTATGCTGTCAGATTATTAAGTGTTGTCCACAGGATAATCAGTCTCAGAACAGGCATCTCCCTTGTGCTCAACCACATTTGTGATTACTCAGTGAATGTCTGTCTTCCCAGCAGTGCCCAGAAAGCTCTGAGAGGGCAGGGATCTGTCATGTTTCCTAGTCCCCCAGGCTCTGGAATGGTATCTAGCACATAGCAGGTACCCAGTAAAAAGTTGTTGAATGAATGAGTGAATGAACAGATGTGAAAAAAAGAGAATTGGGGATCCTTAGACAACGGAAGTATCTTTACCTGGGCTGATGAGTAAAACCTTTCTGCGAGGGTGACCAACTGTCCAATCGTTTCAGTCTCAGACTGAGGGGCTTCCTAGGACTGAGACTTTCAATGCTAAAATTGAGAAAGTCCTGAGCAAACCAAGACTGGTTAGTCACCCTATCTATGGCTCTCCAGCCCAAAGGAGTTCCTCTGGGTGTCCTCACCTCCCACTCTTTTCTACCCATAATTAATCTTCTGGGAAGACTTTTCTATTCTGCCTCTAAACGTTTCCTAAAATAGTAGATTCTCAAGGTTGGGAGGCTACATATTTTTACCACCAGAATTTTAAACTCTACACCCTTAATTTCTGGATAGAGTGAAAGCTGCTAAAGCCTGTGTTTAGCCATTTGTACTCATCCTTTTCAACTTTCCTTAGCCTCTTCCTTTACTTACCCATTGCCTCCTACCAAGACTGCCCAAGCAGTGCAGCATGGATGCAGAACTTCCCATCCTTATAAAAGTCTCTCCAAATCAAATCACTCTAGAGAGGCCAACTAGAAGGTGCAAAATGAATCAATACATTCAACTATGTTTGTGCTTATTGGCATCCTATCTCCAAGACACTTCCAAACAACTCCTCTATCGAGCAATGTTTCCCTTCCACATTGAACCCCTGAAAGAGAAAAGGGAAAAGCAAAAGTCTGTCTTGCATATGGGCACACATTTGGATTTTCAATAGTTTTTTTCTCCAGAGACTAAAATATTATCTTCATAGAAATGAATGAACACCCTGAAAATGACCCCAAAGGCGAGTGGGAATCCAAACTGCAGCCTGTTTTTTGTTTGTTCCAAGGCATGGGGATAATGGCATAAGGCTCTTAGCTCTGGCCAGAATTTCAGTGTTCTGATTCCTTGCCCCGTTCTCTCTGTTCAACATCAGCATGATAACAACATCTGTGTGTGTACATATCAGTGAATTGTTTTCAAATGTGATTTTTTTATTTAAATATTAAATTGAACATGTTTTCAATAAGCACCTAAAACAAGCCTACACAAGGGAGCAGGTGTTCAGCTTTTTATCGATGCTGACTGGTTGGACTTATATTAAGGGTTGTTGAATTTTGGCACATTTCAATAAGGAAGAAAACACAATCTTTGGCAGATCTTAAAGGTAAATCTTCCTCTCAAGGCATTTTTGTGGGTTCCTTCAAGACATACTCCTGCCCATCGCCGGGGTCTCTCACCTGTGGCGTTCCTGGCATGGGCAATGGCAGGTCTCAGCTATTGAAAACCAGGTGGTTTACCTTCCTTTTGGGGTCCTCTTACCCATCAGGCTCTTATGGGGTCTAACGTAGCCCCCGGGCTATTTCTCGCTCACAAGTGATCCACATCTGGTCTTCATGAAACAGCCATCACATCTTCTGCTTATATAGATTCATTTCTTTTCACTTCACTGTCGGAGCCTCTGTCTAGTCAAGTTTCTCATAAAGTAGATTTCTGAAATATGCATCAGATACCAGTCCAATGTATGCCCCAAGGCCCAGGGGTCACAAATCAAGCTTCTTAAGTGTCCTGTTCAAGCCCCGTATTCTATGTGACAGAAGAGCCCCCTGTGGTGGCTTCTGTTGGAGCCTTGCCCAAGTCCCTTTCACTAGGCAGGCACACCCATCTCCAAGTTGCTATGTCAGCTACTAACGACTCACCACTGCCTTTCTCTGGGAGGTCCCCTTGAGAAAGCAGGTGCTACCTTGCCTAAGAGGTTATCCCTCTCGCGCCCCAGGTCAGCCAGTGGTCAATGACTGACTAACATGGGGTTCAAAAGGCGGGACTCCTTGCTTCAAAATGAGACAACTCTGGAGTACAATGCATGCTGCAGAGCTCCCATGGGATCAGTTGGATTGGTCTCCAGCTGAGACCCCATCCTTGCTTGGCTCCCTGCCCTGCCCCATCCTGCTTCCCTCACTTCCCCCTTCCTGAGTACACCCACTCAATAAATCACTTGCACAAAGAGCCCTGTCTCAGATTTTGTTTCTAGGAAATCCAGCCTAAGACATAACCCACCATCCATGGAAACAGGTCAGGCGGGAGAAACTAACAACACACTAACAGCTCTCTTTGCAAACCTCTCCTAGTTTTTTATCTGCCCACATTCACTCTTCCATGCCCTTCAATGGCCTATAAGTGGTGAGTGGCAAGGGTATCCAAGTGGATTTTTACAGCCTCAATTTTTAAATCCAGCATAGGTGGGCTTACTTTGGAATATAGGAAATGTCAGCATCTATTTGCTTGGGGCCAGGAATGAAATAGTTCCCTTTGACTCCCTGATATTATATGAGGCACATTTAAAATGTGAAGCATATGATAGGAGTCTGCTGAATGATAGCTATTATTTTTCTACAAAATAATGCATTGAGAATTCTGCTTTCTCCATGCTACATGTATGTAGCATGCTATATGCTAGGCTCTGTGGTAAACATTATCTCATTCTTACAGTGACTCTTCAGGAGGTCACAGTATTATTAATCCCCATTTTATTGATCCTCATTCATAAAACTGAATCTTAGAAAACATTCAATGCCTGGGCTTACTTCCAAACCCAGGTTTGTGCCTAAATTTTTATCAAATCTTTTTCTCGCAGTGCCAGTTTCCCACCCTGAAACTGCTCTCCCTTTTCCAATTTGTTGTTCCAATGACCTCAGTCAGCAATGATTCAAGCAACATGTTCTAGCTTCTTTCTTGTTGACACGTAAGTCTTGTTTTGTTTTTCCTTGGCATTCAGATCTGCGTGAGTTCTGAAGAAGAACAAGACGGCTTTATCAGAGTACTCAGTGGAAAGAAGAGAGGACTCATCCCTCTCGATGTCCTAGAAAACATCTGATTGCTGGCCCCACCTACTTTTGCAGTGGGCAAGCTCTGCTGCAATGCCAATGCCGCCTGCCTCATCTCACACTGTGTAAACCCAGAGGAGCTGCTGCACTGACCCGGCCCCCAGGAAATAATGGGACAAGATTCAAGGGTCTGAGACTGTGGAGTAACAGCCACAAAACAGAGGGCCCACCGCACAGCATTGCCAGGCTGCCCAAGGTGGAGACAAGGCTGAGTGGGCCTCAGAGCCAGGTGCCTGCCTGGCAGCAGCCACGGCAGGGCTGTAAACCACAGCGGTTCCCCAGGACCCAGCTCCTTCCCTGTCTGTGTGGTGTAAGTTAACCCGCCGGACTGTGCAGCAGGTTATGGGGTAGCCCCAATGCAAGGTTCAGATCCATGTAGCCAAGTGTTTTTCTGGTTCCAGACCTTTGTCCCCAGTACCAGCCAATCAGCATAATCACATTTCAGACCCCAAGCAGTCCCTCTGCAGAGGATCAGGAAGGCCTGCTTTCTAGCCCCCCATATTCCAGTGCTCCCCGGCATGATGCCCCCACTTTCTGACTGTGCAGTCTAGAGTGGCTGGCTTATCCTTTCTTTCCCTTCAGTCCTCTGAGCAAATCGTGCTGATGTGCATTAGACGTGAGGGCTACATTGACATGGCGCCAGCTGCAAAGACCTGGCCTGCCCAAAGACTGCTGACAGACAGTCCTTCCTGCTGCTGCAGTTATTGGCAGAGGTGACAGAGCAGATAGGAAGCATAGATATGGGGGAGGACAGAAGGGATAAGGTGGAGCAAAGACCTCTTATTTATTGAAGATTATACAGCCCTTTCAGTTATGAAGTCCTTTCTTGAAGGAGATGGAGCTGGGGAAGAGAATGTGGCCAAAGGCCATTTTCATTTTACATCCTCTGTATTACGGGCAGTATTTTTCCTCATGCCATCCTATAGGACTTCATTTTGGAGGTTGAACCTAACTTGCAGGGAACCAGGAACATGGAGGGGAACCAACAACAGCATCTTAGAAGAAATACAGCCAAATTGGAATACATTCTTCTTTAGGACAGCATATTATATAAACCCTAGCAAATGGAAAATGGAAAAGAATCCTTAATGTTTTATTCCTCTGAAAGCAGAGGAACTTGGGGCCTATTTAGCATCATCTAGGGGAATCTCTTGTTACTCTGCACTTGTACTAATGTTTACAAGAATGCAATATACTGTGATGCCTTCCTCCTCAAGCCTCCTCCTAGCATTCAAACTTGCATCCTATTAGACATTAATATGATTAAACTTCAATTCACAATTATGTTGGAATCAATGTCAGTTTGATATATTTTGTTACCGAGCAATAAAATCATTGGAACAATGGTTTTTAAAAGACTTAAGTGGATGCATCCAGTGCATGTAAGCATTATTTCCCAAACCAAAGCATCATTAGTCTCCATTTATTTATTTTGTTACTGCTCAATGTGAAGTGGGGAGCTGAGAGGGGATGGCTGCTGGCTTCACAGAAGTTTGGATGCCTTATTCTCATTTCCAAGCCAGCATCCAGAATTTCCTCCCTCTCTGATGCAACATGCAAAACCAGGTGTACAAAGTCAAGACGCATTCTTTGAGAGCCAGGGTGGATAATATGATGGCCTTTCTGTGTAATTGGATGCCAAGTGTAAACATTCTTTCCCTCTAATTCAATATTCCATCTAATAAAGACAACACAGTGGCTGGAAGGAGCATAGAAACGTGTGTTCTGATGTCTTCTTTCTGTTACAATATCCACTGAAGTTTTTTGATATAGTAGTGTCATATCATATGTACATTTAATTTGCTTTAAAAAAATTAGTTTGCCTTTTGAAGTTGAGAAGAAGAAGGATAGGGTAGCCAGCCTTCTAGGCAGTTCTCCCAGTGACCCCTGCCTTCTCATATTCTTGCCTTTCTGTATCCCCCTCCCACATTAAATCAGGGTTGGTCTTATGTGACCAATAGAAGACAACAGAAGTGATACTACATGGCTCTTAGCCCACTTTCTGTTGCTAAAAGAGAATACCTGAGTCTGGATAATTTATAAGGAAAAGAGGTTTATTTGACTTACGATTCTAAAGGGTAGGAAGTCCAAGAAATGTGGTGCTAGCATCTGCTCAGGTTCTGGTGATGGTCACGTGCTGCGTCATAACATGGCAGAGAAGTGGAAGAGAAAGCAGGTATGTGCAGAGAGAGAGAGACAGACAGACAGAGAGACAGAGACAGAGACCAACACAAGGAGCAGCGTTGATTTTTAACAACCCACTCTCATAGTAACTAATCTAGTCCCATGAGAGCTAAAACTCACTCACACCCACAGGAAAGCATTATTATACTCAGGAGAAATCCCTTGCCATGACCCAAACACCTCTCATTAGGCCCCACCTCCCAACACCCAACAATAGCAATCAAATTTCAGTTTGACTTTCAGAAGGGACCAACCATATTCAAACATCTGAAGCTAGGTCAAAAAAGTCCTTGCAGCTTCTGCCTTGATCTCTTAGAACACTCACTGTTGGAACCCTGAGATACCATAAGAATTTTATCTACTCTAAGACCACTATGAAGGAGAGACCCAGTGGAATGACCACACATTTCAGCAGCTGAGGTTACAGACATCACAGAGCAGAGATTAATCATCCCTGCTGAGCCCTGCCCAAGTCACAGATTTGTGAGCATGAGAACTATATGGAGATTTTTAAGTCACTAAGTTTTGGAGTGATTTGTTATATAGAAACAAGGATAACTATGACCTACCAAAGTCTTAAAGGTTTCTAAGACTCAGAAAATGAATAGAAGCAGGACCACAATTTTTGAGTGGAGATGAGATGAAGACAGACTTTGATGAGGAGACAGGGAGAAAGGGGAAAGTGTTCATATGAAGAATAAAAAGGGAGTTGAGGGGATATTGTTCATAGTGTAAGCAAACAGCCTTGTGCCCCTCACCTCCTACCCCTGCTTCGAGCTAAGGTATGACACGTATCTAGCTAAACCAGAAGGCTGTGCCCTATACTTCACTACCGATGCTGTAGGACTTCAATTCTATTAATATCATGGTAAATTTGAAGAACTGATTGAACCTTCTTCAGGGCTCCAGAAGGTAAAAAACAGAACTTCCTTTACCTCTATCACTAGCAGACATCTACAGCAGCCTTAATGTGGGCAGTGGGGCTGCAAAGAGAACCCACGTATAGATGTCCAGATGGCTACTGGTAGGATTCATTTCAAAGACCACCTCTCCTCTCCCCAACCATACATCAAACCCACATACACTCTCTCGCATGCCCTCTCTCTCTCTCTCTTTCTCTCTCTCTCTCTTTCTCTCTCTTATCAAGAAAAAGAGTCCAGCATCTCAGTTGCATATTTAAAGCAAGTGGTGGAGTAACACATGGTAAGAGCTTATTAGAGTTAGTCTTCTTTGCTATTAAAGGGAGAAAAATAAAATCAGTAGGAAGATCAAAACACATGTAAATAGTTTGGTGCCAGGTACAGTTAAAAGGGAAACAAGAACCCCTGAGGTCCAAATGTTAGTTCAGGTAACCTGCTACTCCAAGCAGAAGAGATCCAAGAAGGAATCCCACTTGCCAGCCTCAGCCTAGAGCCAGACCCAGGCAGAAATTCAGTTGTGAAAAAGTATCATGTGCTCAAATAGAAGCTTAGATTTAAATAAAGTGAATCTGACTTATTTACTCAGGACTTCTCAGAGCTTTTAATTTGCTAATTCTCATGATGAATCTGAAAAAGGGGATTTAAAACTGTGAAACACCTAGTAGCTTCACCTGGAACAACATCCCAAGGAACATAGTTTGGAAAATTCCACAGCAGAGAATTCTCATATAACATAGGATCACCTAATAGCCTCAGTTTCCCTAATATTCCCCCTCTTCCTATATCTCACTGAGATACCTATGAAGTATTGAAAAGAACCAAAGCACACAACCAAAGTGATAAGTAAGGCTGAAGACAATCTACTCCATTATTTGAATCTATAAGAGAGAGAAGAAGGTGGGAACCTCTATACCCCAGGGGTGAAAAACTCAGGAGGAAGAGTAGCTGTATCATGCAGATAGCTTTAGCAAACAGACCAGCAGGGAGTAGGCTGTATCAATCTGAGCATAAAAGAAAGTTCAGTATTGCTCAAAATAGCATCCCCAGGAAACTGAGTGAGCAGGTGTGCTCCACAGATTTATCACAAAACAAAAACTCTTAAAAATAACTCAGACAGAATATTAAAACCAGTTTAATGACATCCTGTAACTGTCTTCTAGATTTTGTTCAGTTGCCATTCATTTGTGTGTTTTGTGCAACACCTGGTGTTTTGACCTTTGAATGTGTTTTTTCTTAGCTTCCAATAAGGAGTTTTAAATAGTCTTCAATCTTCTTGTGGGTAATACAAACTTTTACATATACCTTGAAATTTTAACAAAATGATAGTAATTTATTTTAATAGCTCCCTTTTAAAATTGAAAAGGTGGCATATTTTATTTTTATCATCTCATTGTCAAGCTTAAATAGCTATTGAACATCTTGCATAGCTTCGTGGAAGTCAGAACCTACTAAAGTCCTGAAAATACTCACTGGAAAAGTGCAAGAACAATGGTTGATCATCTTTAATATTCCTCCACTGGTGTCATTCACTTAGGTTCTCAGGTTACTCACCTGATTCCATATTTTTCTATGCATGGAAAATTTTTTCTTTGTCTGTCTTATTTTACCAGCTTCTTGAAAATTATGTGCTTAGTTCATCTACTTTTATTCTTTATTAAGGTAAAAAAAAAAAAAATCAACCAAGGTTATGAATTTTCCTCTGAGGTCAGCTTTGACCATATTAAATAGCTATTTCTATTTCCATTTATTTCTAAATAATCTGTAATTATGGTTTGATTTTCTCTTTGATTTTTTATTTTGTGTGTGTGCACATGTGTGCAATTAAACCATTGTGCACTGTGGTCAGAAAATATAGCTGATATATTTTCTCCTTGTCAACTAAGAAATTAGTTGACATTTTATTTTGTGCTCCAAGGTATGATTAATCTTAATAAATATTTGACGATATTGGGGAAAAAGTTTTGTCTGCAGTATATAGAATCCGATATGTTATCTATTAAATAAATCCTTAAAGTATTCAGGTTATCTATAATCTCATTTATTTTTGCTCCGTGAAAAACAAGGGCAAGCAACAGTGGGGCTGTAATGAGAGACACCTTGCAAGGTCCTCCAAACACTTCCTTAGAGCCAGCCTTGGAGGGAGGAATGGCAGCCAGGGCTTCCCACCACAGCCTCCCCTTCTACAGTTAGGATAAACCACTTAGGTTATTTCCTGAGTAAACATTCTCTTTAACTCCCTGCAGCAAACTGTAAATGAACCACTTTTAAGTGAAGAGGTTCTGAAGATATTCTTAGAAAACTTCAATATTTAATGCAGAGAATTTAGGTCAGGGAATTTTGACAGACAGAAATATTACAAGGAAACTTAACAATCACTGTTGAAAAGCTAAGAATTTTTCTAAGAAACTCAAAGGGACTTTTGAGTTCTTCGTTATAAGGCATTGGATTTTTTTTCTTTCCTTCGTGTTAGATGTTCACAAAATGAAATACTGAAATACGTCTCTGACTGAAGTGATAATCCTAGAAGAACATAGCCAAAGAACACATTTCTACAGTAGGTTTGGTGTAAGCAATCTTTTACCCTCATAAGAACACTTGTCGTGTGGTAAGAATTCATTTATTCCTGACAAAAACCCTGAGAGCTGAGTCTTATTGTCCCCATTTTACAGATAGAGGAACTGAGACTCAGAAAAATTGGGTCACTTTCCCAAGGTCACATAACTGGCAAAAGGCAGAACTAGGTTTTGAACCTCTAACAGCATCTCTAGTGCTCCTAAGTGGCTGGATACTGGGAGGGTTTTTATTGCAAAGTTAAATGTTAGAGCAGGCAGCAGTTATTATAAGGGCTGTGCCTTACTACGTAGCCTGTTGTAATTATTTCCATGATAATAGTAATACTTTCAAGTTAATGGATTTACAGATGACCGTAGTAAAAAGCATATAATGTTAAAGAGATGTTGCCAGAAGAGTTTGCATTACACTCATGAATTCCCCAGGATCCATGGGACACACCCCTGGCCTTGAGCCTTGCAGACTAAAAATCTCACATGTCAGTGCACTGAGGAGAACTCCATTTCTCAAAGTTGGACTTACTTTCACCATCTCAAAAAGCCCATAATAATAATAATTTATAGATTGAAATTGAAAATCATATAGTCACTATGTTGATGGGCAAACTTTACTGTCATACCCTACTTGGTCTTCCTAAAGGCAACTGCATGAAATTTTCCTTGTACTTGGAAGGATGCTCAGTGACTATGAATTTAAAGGTGTGTTTTATGGGCATTCCACTGACATGGCCTGAGAGAGCCACAAACACAATAGAAATGGCCTTGCCAATGGGACCCACCATATTGAATAGCTATTGGACAAAACTCTCTCTCCCCTTCTAGTGCTTAAATGGTCAATGCTCACTTTTGCACTGCTGACTCCACTTTGTCTATGCTTTCATAGCTGACTACTTCCTCCTCAGAGGCACATTTCTTACTTTCATGTAAGTCTTACCCTAGCCAGGGAATGTCTCTTTTCAAATTGAGCTTCATTCTCTCTGATTTGATCTACTCTGTACCGATTGTACAGTTTAACTTTTAGAAGGTAGGTATGACCTCATCACTAAGTTCTCAAAGATTGGGTCTTTGAGTAGAGATCATATGACAGCTTCAGTGTGTACCACCTATGAGACTAGCAAGGCTGAAAAATCACAAAATGAACTAATGACACATATTCATACCTAAGAGTATCTAAATCTGTACATGGTAAATAATAAACTGCTGGTTTCAAGACAGATTTTTCTTTGGTCATTATAATGTGCTATGGTTTACATATGTCTTCCAAAGTTCATATATTGGAAATTTGATTCTCAATTTAGTGGTATTGGGAGGTGGACCTAATGGGAAGTGTTTGGGTCATGGGGTCTCTACCTTCATGGATGGATTAATGCCATTATTTTAGGAGTAGGTTCATCCTCTGCCTTGCCCTCTCTTTGCCCTTCTGCCTTCCACCATGTGATGACGCAGCAATGAGTTCCTTACAAGATTCTGGGACCTTAATATTGAACTTCCCAGCCTCCAGAACTGTGAGCCAATAAATTTCTACTCATTATAAATTACCCAGTCTGTGGTATTCTGTTATAACAGCACAAAATGAACTAAGAAACAATGGTTGTTATTTTTGAAGTGAAATCAACAAGTATTTGTTCGAGTCTAATGGGATAGACTGGAACCATACAAGCAATACTGAAAATGTGCAATTAGTGCTATAATAGAGAAAGTTAGTGAGCCACAAGAGCATGTTAGAACTTTGCTGGTTCTATTAGGAACAGGGTCTACAAAAGTTCAAAGCTCTCATGCTAAGAAGTTTCTCACTTTCTGAAAGGGCATTTTAGATTGGAAATGGTAAGGCAGCTTTTCAGCTCTTTCGTTTTATAATTTCACAACACTTGAAGCACTATAGTTTCACCAGAATTTATGGATGATAAGGGAGGAGTAAAGTTAGATTTTGAGAAAGTAAGACAATTTTTTTGAGCTTTTTAGAACAAAAGTTTCCAATAATGTACTCCCTTCATGTTGGAGTGTTGAGTATTTGAACAATATTAGCAGTATCAGAAGAATATTGGGTGGGGGATAGAGGAGCTAGTGAGGAAGAGGGGATGGAATCAGGTGGGAGATGGTGGAGGCCACAGAAGGAAGAATCTGCTTACTTCTTTATGCCACATCTCATTCCAAGGAGGGTTTAGGTTCATATCTAATCTCTAGAGAAATGGCCTGAGGAGAATGATGTAACCAGGTAAACCCCCTTCCTTCCCACATCAATCCTGATGTTTAGGACCCCAGAAAACAATTATTCAGAGAATAATAAGGGTTAAAACATCATCAAAATAAAAACAAATTTACAGGCCTCTTCACAACCAGGGAAATGAAGGTTTAAAACCATCACAAGCATCCTGTGATTTGGGCCAGATTCCTGTCACTTCCACGATGGTCCTCACAAGAGCCTTCCTGCTATAGAGAGATCCCAAACATGCAACTGCTCAGCCCTAGTGCTGCCAAAGTTGCTTTTCCCCCTTTTAATCACAAGGCGGGGGTGGTGGGGAGTTAAAACTTTAAATACTAAGAAATTAGTTTATGACTCTTGCAGACATGTGATATTAAAACCATAAAATTCAATGTGATAAAACAGTGCAAGGAAAATCTTGTTGAGCCAGTGCTGGAAATAAATCTATGGGCTTTGGGGACCAAGAAACATTTATTGCACTCACAGGAGAATCAGCCATCATGTACTCTATGGAAAATGAAGTAGGACGAGGAGGGTCCAAGGACTCAGCAAGGAAGGGAAGTAGCAAGAAGCAGAGCTGGACTCAGATGAGGTTCCAGACAGGGCAAGGTGGTAGGGACAGGGCGTGGAGGAGCAGCACCAGGCACTAAAGAATCACTAGCCATGCAGCAAAACTAAGCAGGCTGCACAGCTCCAGTCTGTGTCTGCTGAAGGCAGAAACACTTCAAGAGCTCCTCGTTTGGAGTGTGAGACCCTCAACAGACCAACTGAAGTAACAACAGATTGATGCTAACCTGACTTCCAGGAAGGGTGGGCCCTGTTACCTGCAGGGCTTTAGTTTTGCTGAGGAGCCTACAAGGTGGACCACAGCTGAGTTTCCTTGAACCCTTGAAGCTCCTTGCACCTTAGCCCCCTGAGGCCTATTTAGGGCTTCTGACCTCCACAACTGTAAGATAATAAACTTGCATTGTGTAAGCCACTAAGTTTGCAGTCCTTTGTTACAGCACCAATAGCAAACATACAGCATCATGGTGCCACTTGGGAGAGTGGAGAGATGAAGGGGAAAATTTAACCAAACCCCATTGTTGTGTCCTAAGATTATTGCCAAGGATAATCAAAGTCTGCAAAAACAGATTAGGAATTTAAACAGAGCTCCTAAAACTCAGAAAAAGCCAACCAAACAGAATAGGGGGAAAAAAAAACAGTATCATGGTACTAATGTGTAACCAGAGTAGGAAAGTTATTATTTCCTTCCCCAAGCTCACCTCTGAGGTGAGAAAAGTGGGGAAAGATTCCTCAATTTGGTCAGAAGGACTGCATCCAAGGACCCACCGTCCCACACCTGTACCCTACACAGAGGATGCTGCTGTAGTCCATGTTCCAGTCAGAAGACAGAGAATTCTGGGGTGTGTGCGTGCATGCATACACACACATGCACATGAGCATGCTCACACACACTCTTGGATGGATTTATACTGGACCCTGATGAAGATTTAAGCAGTTATTTGTTCTTTGATTCAGTTGATTGGTTTCAAAGCTAGTTTCTACCCATTTTTTACAAAGAAGCAGAGTCTTGTCTAGGCCTCTGGAAGGTGCCTCCCAGGGCCTTCTCCTCCTATAGTTCTCTTTAACCCTCTCTTCCTCTCCTGTCCCCATCACCACCCCCACCAGAGACTATCCTACCACTCAGAAATAATCCAGCCTCCTTCAGGAAGTAACATATTTCTGGCACCTTGTAAATTTCATAGCTTCAAGAGATGAATGTAAAAATTTGTAAAAGTCCTTCTTCCAATTGCTATTTCTCTCAGAGGGGAAGGGTGATTTTCTAAACTCAGTGAGCTCTGGCTTTGTGTGACAAGGGATAGCAAAATCAGAGTCAAAGGCGAGTTCTGAATTGAGGATAAGGAGATGGTTTGATATGAGCATTTCCACCCTGGGCTGCAATTTGTTTCTCACATACACTCTGTATTTTTATTTCAGGGCAGATCAGTCACTACCAGCAATGGGAACTGATAAGGCATGGGAGAAAAAGGTGTCTAAGGAAGAGAAGATTGTGGGAAACAAGGAGACTATAACATGCTTGGGGTGATAAAGGTAGGTGAAGAGACCCAAGAAGTTTATGGGACATCATGGAATACGGATGAAATGAATATTCTGTAGGGGTTCCAGGGGGGGTTGGGGTGAAAACAGAGTTGGTATTGGGAGAGCTGAAACAGAAGAGAAGACACTCTCAGGATTAGCAACAAAAGAGGAGCAGGCTAGAAATGAGGGAGGCCCGTGACTGAGTGGCAGAGTCTATAGCCATATAGGGCAACAGCAGGGGACCCACGGCAACACGGCGAGGTCGGCCAGCCTGCTTGGCAGCATCCTGTGTGCTCATAGCTCCTCTACCGTTGCAAAGCCTTTTTTGGTGGTGGTTCTTCCTCAGAGCCAACCTCAATGCCAGAATCATCATCCTAAAGTATCACTTTGATCCTGTTGCCGCCCTGCTCAAGACCTGCAGGGGTTCCCCAAGGGCTACAGAAGCAAGCCCAGCCCTGCAGTGGAGTCTCCCCCAGAGGCCCCAGACCACACTCGGCTCCTTTGAACCTGCACAGCCCTACCCAGAACTGCTCAAAATTGGCATCCATCACTTCATGTTTGACTAGTGGTGATTTTAAAATTTTGTTTCCGTGAACAGACTCTAAACTCCTTGAGGGCAGAATACGAGGCTTCACGGCCTTGGAGAAAGAAATCAAGGAAAACTGTCTTTGTGATAAGTTCAGAGTACCACGGAGTATTGACATCATCAGAAAACTCCCCAGCCCCATCTGCCATGACTAGCAAACTCCCCTACCCCTTAGCACTTCCAGGTCATGGTACTAGAAGGCCATGACCTCTGCCTATAGGAAGTTAAATCAGTCGACAAAGCCCACCAAGATAGGGATCAAATTCAAGACCTGGGCTAGAGATTTGATCATGTCCTGTTCCTTGGCAGGGAACTGCCTCTCCAGCCCCAGTCACGAGGGCTGGGTGTGATGTTGCAAATCCATCGCTGCCTCTGGGAAAACAGCTTAAAGAGCACTTGCTGACAGGGCTGCCCCACAAGGCCCCTTTGTGCACCTACCCCCTCCAAGCTCTACTGCTTTCAGAGACAGCGCAGGTCATGCGGGGACTGGGGAAAAAGAATAGGAATTATTTTCATTTTATGATTTTAAGTCTCAAATTATGAGTGATGTTAAAAGTGAAGTATTGTATAAATCTGTGTCTTAGACTGACTGTAAGACTTGTGCTCCGCCCAGAAGGAGGGACTGAAAGCCTTCCATCTGGATGTTTGCACGGTTGCAGTGCGTTGATTAAGGATGGGTGTGAGCTGTGCACTCGGACTGGGCGGGTCCTAGTCTGGTTCCACGCTCACCAGCTGTGCAAGCTTATAGTCCATTTCCTCAGCCATAAAACAGATATCAAATAATGCGCATCTCATGGGGTTGTTCAGAGAATTAGATAGCAACATCTTAGCATATGTTATGGTACATAGTAAGTACTCAGTAAAACATACCTATAAATGTGCATCATGCATGTGCAGAAAATAACCTCTCTGAACCTACTACTCATTATAATTGCTTGCTCCCTAGTTCTCGGTGTCCCGTCAGGACTCCCTACCTCATTCTGCTTATAGACTCGGTGCTTTCTTGTCCCTTTCTCTTACTAGACTAGAAGCAATTTAAGAGGAGGAACTGATCTTTTTCATAGTTTCAGCAACACACATTTGTGGAATGTATAGCTCAATTTCTATTTTCCTTGCACCTAGTAGAGTTCCCTATATATAGTGAATGTCCAATAACTGGGGTTTTTTTAATTAAATTGAGTATGTCTCCAAAACAGAGGTGCCAGCTAGTGGCTTTTCAGTCCTCGAAATCTAGAGAAGATTAAGTCTAGAGAGTCTCAAATTCAAAGCCTGAAAAAGTCTAAAGCCTCCATCACAATTTCTAGAAATCCCCAAAGACTCATGTTCTCCTGGACCCCCTTTGCCTCCCTGTTCTTATGTCCTTGCAAGCTATTTCTGCGCTGCACTACCCCAAGCCGGAGGCAAGATTCCGTTTCCTCACCATTGTTTACAAGAGATACGCTCCCTTAAATCAAGAGCTGAGTTTGATAGACTTGACTTGCTGATGTCAGCAAAGAGGCCCAGGAGTCCCAGCCCACTGCCTTTACCACGTCACTGTGCCCTCCCTGCTCCTCTCTGCCTCCTCCCACCTTGCCCCCAGCAACTCCAAATTCCTCTCATTCTTTAAGCAAAGTATTTCTTTCCAGCTACCCCCTTCGCTTTGCACATCCAAACACACCAAAGTGCTCAACAGGACTAGGGGACTCCCTTTTGACAAGACCTACTCACTGTAGAAGAACATAGATGACAGTGAAAATTATAAATTATACAAATAACATCTCTGGTTACCAAGAAAAGCCTCCATTTAGAACAGTGAATTAGAGGAGTTCCAAGGGTTTCTCCCCTTGGGGCCCTTGCTCTGGTTCCTGCCCTGGAGACACATCTCCAACCTCAGCATCTCAGGACATTTCACACATTCTCACGGTGAGCCAGCTGGAATTTCCCTATACCACATGCATCCTCTTTTTGACACCTACTTCTGAAAGTGTCACAATGTCAACTCAGGTAGCTGTTAGCATGAGTACGATGAACACTTATTTTTTTATTAATGTCTTCCCTTTATACTGAACATAAAATGATTTTATTAGATTTCTGATTTGAGGTTTGGATAATTATAGCAAATAGATTATTTTTGGAAAGTCACTTTTCCAACATATCACAGACAAGAAACAATGAAGGATTTGGGGGATTGTTCAGTCTTAGAGAAATAGAAATCATATCCCTGACCAAACAGCAAAAACAGAATGACCTAAATCCTGAAAACAGAATGATCTTATTGCACAAGTAAGTGGTTTTTTAATAATGCCTCTGGTTTCTTCTTAATATTTGTATTCTTCAGGTTCCTGGAGCTTCCCAGCACTGAATGCATTTGGCCTGCCCTTGACACGAATTCAGCTGTTATTGGTTCCCACTAAACACTCTTTCTTCTAAGGAATATAATGTTTCATAAGTACACAAGAACAATAACAACATTATTTGCATACTATGAATGTAATTGTGTGTTCTAAAATATAATAGCAATAGTCCTTAAAAGCTTATTTTATCTTTATTTTACTTATTCTGCTAAATAATATAGCTGTTGACCTAGAAGGCAACTATTAATGTTTAATAATATAGTGGGAAGAGCATGGATTTTGTTTTTAATATAAGCAACCTTGGTTCAAATCCTAATTAATTCCTTACTAGCGGGTGGCCTTGGACAAATTGCTTAACCTTTCTGATTCCCAGAGATAATAATACCTACCTGGAAGGATCGTTAAATGAATTAAGGGAGATATTTATATGAAAGGGTATAGTGTAGGGAACAGCAAACAGAAGGCTCATATTTGTTTACTATTGTCCCCCAAAAATGGTATTATCCCATAAGAGGCTATTGCACTATTATAATCTGTTAACTAAAAGAATTCCACTCTCACATGGTAAACATTTTCAGAATATCTTTGTTCAGTTTGTGAATAGTTAACGATCATAGCACATGCTGAACCCCTCCAGTTCTCCACTTAACTTGTCTGGATGCAAGTGTAAAACAGAGTGAACCACGGATTGTCCCACGCCTCTGTTGACTGACCGCCACCTCCTTCAAGAGCTATGGGCCAAATTCTTTATGCTTATATGGTCCCTATGTCTGAAATGCTCAAAGCATTTTTCCAGAGATTAAATCAGGGCTTTCATATGACCCTGGTTAATAAATGTCAAGTCTTCAATGTGAAACCTCAGAATATCCTTTTGAGGAAGGTGGCTGACAACCTTATCTTCCATACAAATAAACTGAGGCAGGGAGGGGATAAATCACAGGACTTGTTATGCTTGTTATGGATTCTTTATTCCTTATGAGTACACTTTCAGTTTATATACGAAGACCAGTGTTTCGTGGGAGTGCACACGGGGTCAGCAGGAATCCCCAGAGAGCGTGGCTGTGGTTTCTTGGAGAAGGCAGCCCACCAGTCTCCTAAAATGACTGGGCGTATTACGGGACTTGGGTGGGGGTGGGTGCCGGGACAGGGGTTGCCTTAACTGGGTAAAGAGTCTGAGTCAGTGAGGTTAGGACAAGCAGATAAGCCAGAACTCCAAAGGTGCATGGTTGTGACACCTGTCATGGGAAACACAAAGTTCCTGTTTTGAACCAAGTTCCAGCGGCTACAGTCAGCCTCTTAGGAGGAAAGAACAGCTTGAGAGGGAGCTAAGAAGGAGGGCCTTTGTGCACAGGGAGGAGTAGAGTGCTCTGATCAGCAGCTACAAGAGGACAGAGGGCCAACCTGCCAGCTTGAGACAGTGTTGACAACCGTGACAGGAAACAGCAGAAAGATTTGCACCTCATAGTTACCACCTCCACCCCAAACACACACGCACCTCCAGTGGACCCTCGGGGACCGTCACCCTCCTTCTTGTTGCTGGGATTTTCTCAGACCAGAGAGCCTCTGCCTCTTTCTTTTCATAATTCAGCAATGCCAATAGTTAACTTTCCTTATCACTCACTGTGTGCCTAGTCTTTAACATGTAGGTGGTGGCCTTGTAGGCTTTACAGTGTGACAGCATTGCTAAGCTGGAATGACATGCCCCAGAATTCCTGGCCCTGAGTGGTTCCATGTCAGCGAACGTCACAAGAGAAATCTTACACACGATTTGAAAAAGTAGAAATGAAGCCACAGTGGTATTT
This sequence comes from Propithecus perrieri, assembly GCA_963574695.1. Taxonomy (NCBI): domain Eukaryota; kingdom Metazoa; phylum Chordata; class Mammalia; order Primates; family Indriidae; genus Propithecus; species Propithecus perrieri. Next base: position 21,187 of record CAUYRB010029415.1, on the reverse strand, counting down.
TTTATGCTCTGAAGGTCAGCGGGAGGCACTCGCGTCACTGGCACTTCCTCCAAGTTCTGCTCTATCTCCTCCTTCAGCTTCTCCATGTGTGTGCGTGGCGTCTTGGTGAAGGGCACCAGCTTCTCCTGCATGTCAGTCATGGCACTGAGTTTGCAGGTGGTGAGAGACAGACGTAGGTTCCAATTCATCCTCGTGGGTTCCAGGTTGTCTTTGTGTTCACTCACACAGGCTTTCCCATCCAGCTGCCTGCCTGGCTCCCCCAGGGCTACTTTAGGCTCAACACCAGGTGAAGAGATATGTAGTCCAGCATAGACTCCTCCACCAGTTTCTACAGCTGCAGGGTCAAACCCTTACAATAAATTTTGTTTTCTTTATTACTTAGGGTACTTCTGTTTCTGTGATGGAACCCTGAGTGATACACATGTGCTGTCTCATTTAATCCTCACAGTAGTCCTAGAAGATAGGCACTATTATTATCCCCGTCTCACAGGTGAAGGACTTGAGAAACAAGGAGATTGTCCTACGTCTATTAGCTAGCATGGGATGAAGCTGGGATTTGAACCCAGGCAGTCAGATTCCAGAGTCTGAGTTTCAGCTCTTTACTGATTTCGTTCTTAATTCCATGCAGTCTGGCTTCTGCTCCCACCACATTTTTTTCCTGAAGAAAAGAGTATTATCAATACTTTTAAAACTTATCTTCAGAAAACTTTCTGCCATCCTCCTTCTTCTAGACTTCCCTAAAGCCCCTGATACTTTTCTTTGTTCCTTTCCTTTTACTAACCCAAGGTTTCTTTTCTGTTTTCTTTACCAGCTTCTGTGCTTTCTGTTGTCTGCCACACACACACACACACACACACACACATGCATGAATACAAACACGTGTGCATGCACACACAGGTTTGACCATTCTAGCTCCAAATTGCATGCTCATTCTTTGACCACACTGCCTGCCCAACAGTAATCCATCATCAGCCTCTTTTGCTGACCAAGACCTCTGCCATCTCCCACTAGGGGCTGCCAGGGCCCTTCCCCTGCTACCCTTTCACAGTAAAACAGAAATGATCAAGTGTAAAGCACACAGAAGGACACAGACCAGATGAGAAAGAGAGGACAGAGAAGGGAAGAGAGGAAGCTGAGAAAACAAGTGAAAACAAAGTTACCAGAGGCATAGGGGAAGAACCAGTGAAACCTTCTATTAATAAAACAGAAATCAACTCCCACAGGGAAAAAAGAATGTGCAGGATGTTTTTCTGATTTTTATACAGAAAGAAGGGACCAGGCCATAAACCAGGGAGATAAGGGAGAAAAAAATCTGGATTTCCTAGAGCAGAGGAACCAGAAGGACCACAGCAGGATGACTGGTATAGTCAACTGAGCAGTAAGAACAATTTCTATGTGAAGCTAATTGACAGATACAGGACTAAGACAGAAGATTTTACTCCTCCTGAAACCAGGATCTGAAGCTGAGGAGAGCCCAAGGGAGACATCAGCTGTCAGGACCTACAAACTCAAGAGAAGGGGCCACCAGAAAGGAACTGTTAAGTTCTTGGAAACTTTTCTAAATCAAGAAGCCTCAATTGTTTTTCCATTCTTAAACAAACACTGCATGTACTCTCTAACAATTTGGAATGAATTGATGGGCACACATGGGCACAGAAAGAAGTAAAAATCACTGGAAATCAAGAAGAGGGGAGCAGGGAGGCGGGGAGCGGTAAAAACCTACCTAACAGGTACAGTGAACACTATTCAGGTGATGGGCACACTTATAGCCCTGACTAAAGCATTATAAAAGCTATCAATTAACAAAAATATTTGTACCCCCTTAATATTTTGAAATTTTAGAAAATCTTTACCAAAAAGAAGCATGAATTGTATGTATGAATGACCTTAACGACCTGAATGACCTGACTTCTCCCCTCGCAGAGCACAGAGTCAGGGGATGACTGACCCGGGGATCTGCCTTTTATTAGAGAATCTCTTGGGAATAAGAAACTGCAATTTTCCAAGAAAAGTCATGATCTTGTGCCTGTTTTTCCACATACATACTAACAGGAGACTCATAAACACCGAGAAGTATTATAAAACAATAAAATTCAAACCAGATCCAGAAATCAAATTTGGCTTTTTGAAATCAGTAAATTTGGTAAAACTTCGCAGAACAAAACTTAGCTGACTGAAAAGGTATGAGTAAAAAGGAGGAAAGAGTAAAAAACTAAATAAATAAAGCCTTCACGCCTTATACCCAGTGGTCTTGAGACCAGGAATTCTATTTCTGAATCTCATAAATGGAAAAATACTAAACAGAGAAACAGCTTTTTGCCCAAAGTTGTGTAACTACGTGCTACTTACAGTAGCATAAAATTGGAAACAGTCTATAAATGGAGCAAAAGGAAATGGTTCTACAGTAATATAAATAAACTTCACAATATATCCCTACTATGGAATACAATACAGGCATTTTTGAAAAATGAAGTGTGTTCTTGTGTGTGTCAGTGTGTAAAGAAAAACTAAGAGAGACAGTGACAGGGAACAAGAGGAAGAAACTGGTAAATGACAAGAGAAAGTTGCTCCATGTTATGTAGAGCATGCACTGGTTTTGGTGAGTCTCCCTGTGGGGGCCATTTATCTATGATCATACGTGTAAATGGCTAGGAAAAGTCTGGAAAGAAATAATGAAAATCGTTAGTAGTCGTGACCTCTGGGCGTAAGGAGAATAGAACAAGAAAGCCAGGTCATTCATTTTCTTCTTTTTTGTACTTCCAAATAGCTTGAATTTTCTTAGATTTCAAGCAGAAACCCATCCACTAAAATCTATTCTCTCTGTTCATAGTTGTATCTCAGAAGCTGCTTTTTTGACAGGGACTACATTTTCAGTTTTTCTTGGAGCTACCTATGGCCACATTTGCCACTGAATGTGAGCTGAAGTGTGAGCCACTCCCAGGACAAGGCTTTTCAGAGACAGTGGGCCGCACCTATACCCACTTTCTCCTTCCACCAGCATGACCACAAATATAGCAACTGAGCCACAGTCACCTATAGGGAGGCCCTGATGGATGTTGGAGCCTGTCCCTGAACCCACCTTCCCCCTTCAGCACTTCCCTGGGATTGTAACATGAACAAGAAATTCACTTCTATTGTATTTGAGCTACGGCATTTGGATCTATGTCCTTCCAATTTAGGTTAGCCCAGCTAAAATTTTCAATATTACTTTTAAAAGATTTTTTACATTATACTTCTTACTTTGAGAAAATTATAGACTTAGATGCAGTTGTAAAAAATAATAGAGAGCAATCCCATGTAGCCTTCACCCAGTTTCCCTCAGTCATAACATCTTGCAAAACTACAGCACAATAATCACAACAGGATGTTGATATTGATCGAGTCAAGATGGAAAACATTTCCATCACGACAAGAATCCATTGCATTTCCCTTTATAGATACACCCAGTTCTCTTCAGCCCTAATCACCACCTTAACTCCTAGAAACCACTAATCTGTTATCCATTTCTAGAACTTGTAATCTAGAAAATGATATATAAATAGAACAATACAGTGTGTAACCTTTTAGGATTTTTTTAACTTAGCATAATCTTTTACAGATTCATCCAGGTTGTTGTTTGCATTAATAGTTTGTTTCTTTTTATTGCTGAGTAGGATTTTATGCTCTAGATATACCACAATTCATTTAACCGTTCAATCAGTGAAAAATGTTTGGATTATTTCCAATTTTGACTATTGCAAATAATATAACGCTACTATAAACCTTCATGTAAAGGCTTTTGTGTGTCCATAAGTTTTTATTTTTCTAGGATAAATACTTAGAAGCACAATTGCTGGGTCGTATGGTAGTTGCATTTTTAGTTTTTTTAAGAAATTGCCAAATTGTTCTCAGAGTGGCAGTACCATTTTACCTCAAGCTAGTAATGAGTAAGTGATAGGGTTCTTCCTCATTCTTGTCAGCATTTGGTGTGATCGCTACTTTCTATTTCAGCCATTCTTGTAGGTATCTAGTGGTTTTTTTTAGATTTATCATTTAAAAAAAATCTTTGATACATTATATTTGTACATATTTATGGAGTACATGTGAAATGTTACATGCATAGAATGTGTAAAAGTGACATCTCGTTGCAGCTTCTCTTGACGTTTCTCTAATAACTAATGATATTGGACATGTTTTCATGTGTTTATTTGTCATCATATATACTCTGATGAAATGTCTCTTCTGTCTTTTGCTCATGTTCTAATTGGATTGTTTGCTTTTTTACTGTTGAGTTTTGAGAATTCTATAGACATTTTAGATACTAGTCCTTTGTTGGATTTGTGATTTGCAAATATTTTGCCCAGTCTGTAGCTTGTCTTTTTATCCTTTTAATACGGTCTTTCTCAGAGGAAGAGCTTTTAAACTGTGAGGATGTCCAATTCATCAACTTTTCCTTTACTGGATCATGCTTTTTGATGTCAAATCAAGGACACTTTGTCCAGCCTTCGATCCCAAAGATTCTCTCTTGTGTTCTTCTACAAGTTTTATTAGTTTAACATTTTACATTTAAGTTCATGTTCCATTTTCAGTTAATTTGTATATAAGATGTGAGACTTAAGTTGAGGCTTATTTTTTTATCTATGGATATCCAAATGTCTCGGCACCATTTATTGAAAAGACTATTTTTCTCCATTGAATTTTGTATGTTTTATACCTTTGTCAAAAAACACTTGGGCATAATTATGTGGTTCTATTTCTGGGTTCTCTATTTTGTTCCATTGACCTATGTTTCCACAGTTCTGCCAATACTGCACTGCCTTGATTACTGTAACTATCTAGTAAGTAGAATTCACTAGACCAATTCCTCCTACTTCCTTTTGCATTTTCAAAATTATGTTAGCTACTCCAGTTTTTTCCCATATAAATTTTAGAATAATCTTGTCTATACTGTATCCAAAAAAAAAAATCTTTCTGGGATTTTGATAAGAATTTCATTCAGACTTTATATCAAGTTGGGGTGAATTGACATATTTACTATGTTGAGTCTTCCAATCATGAACACAGTAGGTCTCACCATTTATTCAGCTCTTCTTTGATTTCTTTCATCAATGTTGTATAGTTTTCAACATACTGGTCCTGTACATATTTTGTGAGATTTGTACTAAATATTTTATTTTGGAGTGATTTTAAGTAGTATTTTTTAAATTTTTGTGTCCATGTGTTAATTGCTAGTATGTAGAAATGTAATTGTTTTTATATGTTTATCTTGTATCCTGTGACCTTGCTGAAATTATTTAATATTAGAGTCCTTGAGATTTTCTATGTGGACAATCATGTCATCTACAAATATGTACAGTTTTATTTCTTCCTTCCTATATGCCTTTTGTTTTCCTTTTTTACCATATTTTACTGGAAAGAACTTTCAGCCCTGTGTTGAATAAGAGTACTGACAGTGGGCATCCTTGCCTAGGGAGAAGGCATTCAGTTTTTCACCATTAACTATAGTGCTAGGTATTTTCTGTGAATGTTCTTTATCATGTAGAAAGTTCCCCTCTATTCCTACTTTTCTGAGAGTTTTTATTGTGAACAGATGTTGAATTTTGTCAAGTGTTTTTTCTGCATCAATTGATATGATCATATGATTTTTCTTTTTTAGCATGTTAATATGGTAGATTACATTGGTTGGTGCATTGCACTATGATATTATGAGAGCTATGATATCACTAGGAGATAGGAATTTTTAACTCCATTATAATCTTTTGATATGACCATCAAATATGCGGTCCATCATTGATCAAAATGTCTTTATGACGTGCATAACTCTGTGTGTGTGTCTGTGTGTGTGTGTGTGTGTGTGTACCCTTTGGTTTGGTTTCTCTCGAGAACCCCTGACAATACATCCTCCCTTTTTCAGGAGGGGTTTCCATCCCACATCTTGCAGTCTTCTTCATGAAGCTTATCTTTTTCCCCCAACTCTCTTTAGATCTATTTTATTTCTCCTAGTTTATACAACAACATAAATTACAGATATTAAAACCGAGGCTCATAAAGGTCAATAATCTCCCCAGGCTCCTACAATTAGTCAGTTACACTGCCAGAAATGAATCCATAATTATGAATTGTAAGACCCATACTCTTTCTAATAATTTGGAGCTGTTCACCTTTGTAAGGCATGTAATGTGTGGCACAATGCCTGACAATTATTAGACACTTAATATATGTACCTTTAAGATTGCATCGAAACTTTAGTGTTAATTCCTCCACTGGGGGGTTATGTTGGTTTCAAAATTATACTCAGATAATTTATGTACTTTCCACTAGATGATCACATACTTATGACTATCACGCAATTCCCTGATACTTTGTCAATTATAAACAAACCAAGCTTCGGTGCCCAGGCCTTGATGATAACAATCGACTCTAGTTATTCACCTCCAAAGAAACAGCCATCCGCATGATACATTATAAGCTTCAGAAATTTTTAAAAGGTAAACAAATAGATTGTTCATTCATATATTGACCCTTGTCCTGTCTTTAATGAGTTCGTATTTTGAATATATTCTCTTTGTCTTTCCTCTGAAGTAATGATGCAAACTCTTCTAGGATTTAGATTTAATGGAGAAATATGTTCCCAATCTGGTGAGTTTTACATGTTTGTAGACATGTATTTAATAAAGATACAATTCATAATTAGTTTTCCATGAAAAGATCCAATTTAAGTTTTAAGTACACTTTAATTAGCGGTTTTCTTTTGTAAATCATAGTTCGCAATGGAAAATTTTGAAAAACAAAAATCCCCCACTGGCAAATGAATGTGTGTTTACTGTTTCTGGGTCAATTGGAACCTCACCTTCTTTCAACTTTCATTGTGAAACCATGTTTCATGCCTGTGACTCTTTGAATTGTGCCTTTCTGCCTGGTGGTAGGTTAAGCACTCAAGAGAAGCTCCAAGAGTAGTTCTTATCTGTCTGGAGAACAATGAAGCCTTAGGAGCCTACAGAGTTTATTTGTCTAGTATAAGTTATTAATGGTTCATTATAGTAAATACCATCTGTATGCCAGAAACTAAGCTCTGTGGCTACAGAGAAGTATATGGTCCACTTGCTTAGTGAGTATGCAATCTAGCTAGAGAGACAGATAACATTTCTAAAAGATAACTAAAAAACAAGGCGTGAAATATAAATTTTTATATAAATAATACAAAACAAGGATGTGAAATGTAAGGTCACTCTTACCGCTGATATCCATGGGAGATATTGCTAAATAATACTTCCTGTCTTATTGGGGCTGCTATAACAAAAATACCATAGACCAGGTGGCATAAACGCCACACATATATTTCTCATAGTTCTGGAGTCTGAGAAGTCTAAGATGAAAGTGCCAGCAGATACGGTGTCTGGGGCGAGCCACTTGCTGGCTTGTAAACAGCTGCTTTCTGTTTTCTCACATGGCGAAGAGAGAGATCATTTCTCTCCTGTCTCTTCTTATAAGAGCTCTAATCCCATTTATGAGGGCTCCACCTTCATGATCTAATTACCCCCAAAAATCCTACCTCCTAATATCATCACATTGGGGATTAGGCTTCAACATATGAATTTTGGGAAAATACAAACATTCAGTTTACAGTACTTCCTTTTCCCCAAGAGCCTGGATAGAGCTTTATTTTAATATCTGTTCAACATAATATACCTGATAGCCACTACCAGTCTGTCAGAATAGCCATATGCAATTACATCTATTTGCCAGTTTTGTACAGATAATGCTCTAGGAGTTCAAAAGAGGGCAAGTCATACAAGAATGGAACAGCTGCAGTTAGAGAAGACTTCTTAAAGGTAATGAAATATGAGCTTGAAACACGGATGAGATGCAGGTAGTAGAAAGGAGAGTTTAAAGCATTCAAGCAGAGGGGATGGTATAAGCAAAAAACATGTCAGTGAGAATTGGTTCAATGGGTTTAGGACAGTGAAAAGACCTCGAGGAAGAAAAAGGTTACCAGCCTATTGCCTAACTCAACAATTGCTTTCCGATATCACAAAATTAGATGCAATAAATATTAATTTCTTATCCTACTGTCTTCCCCTCCTTGAAGGATTTTAAAGACTACTTTATAAAAACCAAAAAGACACATCCAAAAGGAAAACTGACTTAAAAACTTCTATGGGCAACATTTTCAGAAACCTGAAAACTTCAAAGAATGTATACCAGATACTGTATATTGGATATGAAGTAATTCAACAGTTAGACCCTCTAAACTGCAAAGAGAATAGATGTTTAGTGAGGTTACATAGTCATTGTCATGGTTCCCTGATTCATCCCCCAAAGGATCACTTTTCAGCTCAGACTCCAATCAGGATCATTTCAGGAAAAAGGCAGTATGTAATACAGCGCAAACTGATGAAGCTGCAGCACACAGATGCAGGCCCAGGCATGCAGCAAAGACTCTCAAAACAAGAGAAAGAAGCATTTCCCCAATAATAAGGATTTGGTACTTAGCATATTTTAGAATCATTTAACAATATTTAAAATAAATTTCAAACAAGTATGTAAGGAGAGACTGAGACTCAGCATTCTGATATGAAAACTCTGCTTCCCTTGTATACTAGCAAAAGACAAAAATGGTGTGGAACAAGAATAGCAATTTATTCTCAGCAGAACACAGGAAAAAGGAAGAAAAGGAAGTCCAGGCTGGATGACAAGAGAGAACATGCCCTTGGAGAAAATCTCTGTGGTCAAGGATTCTAGCCATAGTTTAAGGGAAAGAGGATTAGAAATTAGTACATGGACCCCATTACATAGTACTCATAGTTGTTGCATTACTTACGTTCAAGGTAACTTTTTTGGAAAGTCTATATAGTCGTTTTTCTGTAAGTGGGTTCAGTTTCAGTTGTTCTTAAATAGTTTTTTTAATGTCTCTAAAATCCATTAAATAACTCCTTCAGATACATTGGAAATAAAATAGATCTTGCTCACCCATCACACTCAAGATTCTGAGCACATCACCCAGAATTCCACAGAGCTTAGGGCTCACTCTCTTCCCTCTAAAAAACTACAGCAAGTGCTTTTGTGATTCCCCCAAGGACAATAACTACTAACTCCCAAGGAAGAATGAGGTTAGCAGTCCTCTCCTCAAGCTGCCTGTCCCTTCTGAGAGGAACCTATCTTTCTTGGAGCAAGACTCTGGCACAACCACACCTCCCCAACCAGAGCATTTCAGCCACAGCCAGTCTAGTAGCCCTGTACACCATAGATTAAGCTCCCTTCACCACCTCTGCTACACCTGGGTCAGTGTAGGAGCTGGGAATCTGGGTGCTTTTGTGCCCCTGAAGGATGAAACCACTATCACTTCCAAGAGAGGGAGGTATGAGTGGCATGTACATGCCACAGCTGCTTGCCTCTGCCAGTCTTGTCAAGAAGAGTGTGCCCCTCCTATCACAGGCTCACAGTGCATCCACCCCTCACCTGCGAGCATTTTTCTGGAGTAGGAGATCACCCCACCCCTCACTATCACAGATAACACCCGAACCCAGGGAGGCTTGAGGGCAAGTTTGCCAGCCTAATGTCAGTCTAGTTCCCCCAGGACTCAAGGAGGCCATCCAGGGGCCTGGAAACTGGATATTACCTAAACTAGTCCACCACCACTGGCACCTGAATACTCTCCCAGGGGTCTGAGGTCCAACTGACCCAAACTGCCAGCAACACCACAGCAGGCACCTACCTGTATGAGCCAAAAGTCAATGTACCTGTCCTTCTCTACACTGAGCAGCAGAATTCCCAGCAGAGAACAGGGGCACTGCAAAGCTATCTGATTTGAGCTGAGGGAAGAGATCCCAGATGAGAAGGAAAAAGCATAAGAACTCTGACAATATGAAAAAACAGATTGTCTTGACACCCCCAAAGGATCATGCTAACTCCCTGGCAGTGGATTCCAAACAAAAGGAAATTTTTGAAGTGTAAGATGTGGAATTCAAAATATGGATTGCAAGTAAGCTCAATGGGATCAATGAGAAAGTTGAAAACCAACACAAAGAGACAAAAAAAAATAATTTAGGACATGAATAAAACATTTGCTGAAGAGATAGATTTAAAAAAAAATAGAGTTTTAGGAAATGAAAGAGTCATTTAGGGAATTTCAAAATACAGTGGAAAGTTTCAAAAACAGACTAAGCCAATCAGGAAAAAAATTTCAAAGCTCAAGGATAAGTCTTTTGAGTTAACTCAGTCAAAAATAAAGAAAAAAGAGTCAAGAGAAATTAATAAAGTCTCTATGAAATATGGAATTATGTAAAATGCCCAAACACGAGAATCATACATATCCCTGAGGGACAAGAAAAAGCAAAAAGTGTGGATAACCTATTTGAGGGAATAATGGAGGAAAACTTTCCTTGTCTTGCTAGAGATTTAGACATCCAAATACAAGAAGGTCAACAAACTCCTGGGAGATTAAAGGCAAATAGGATAACACCAAGGCACATAGTCATCATTATGACTGAAGTCAAAGTGAAGGAGAAAAATCCTACCAGCTGTGAGACAAAAGCATGAAATAACTTACAAAGGAAAACCCACCAGACTAACAGCAGACTTCTCAGCAGAAACTTCACAAGCCAGAAGGGCTTGGGGTCCCATCTTTAGTCTTCTTAAACCTAATAATTTTCACCCAAGAATTTTGTATCCTGCAATACTAAGTTTCATAAATGAAGAAGAAATAAAATCATTCCCAGACAAGCAAACACTAAGGGAATTTGTCACCACTAGACCTACCCTACAAGAAATGCTCAAAAATTCTCTAAACAATGAAAAGGAGCCAATACTCACCCATGTAAAAACATTCAAAAGTATAAACTCATGGCTCTTATAAAACAGTTACACAAGGGGGACTACAAAGCAACTAGATAACAATCAACATGATAACTCAAACTGTTTCTCAATTATTAATATTAACATTGATTGTAAACAGTGTAAATGACCCACTTAAAAGACATAAATTGACAGAATGGATGAAAATAACACAACCCAAATATATGCTATCTCCAAGAAACTCATTTAAATCATAAAGCATCACATAGACTCAACATGAAGGGGTGGAAAAAATATTCCATGTAAATGGAAACCAAAAGCATTCAAATCAACAACCCTAAAAAAAACGCAGAGATAGTCATTTTATAATTACAAAGGGATGAACTTGACAAGAAGATTTAACAATCCTAAATATATATGCACCTGACACCATAACTCCTAGATTTATAAACAAATACTATTAGACCTAAGATAAAAAATAAACAACTTAACAATAGTGGGGGACTTCAATACTTCACTGACATAAATACACATATCATAGAGGTAGAAAATCAACAAAGAAACACTGGAATTAAATAGGGCTCTAGAAAAATGGACCTAACAGACCTTTACATCATATTCTACCCCAAAACTGTAGAATATACATTCTGCTCATCAGTACATGGAATATTTTCCAAGACATACTATATCTTAGGCCACAAAACTAGTCTCAGCAAATTTTAAAACACACAAATCATCCAAAGTATCTTCTCAGAGTACAGTGGAATAAAACTAGAAAGCAATTCCCAGAAAAACTCTCAAAACTACACAAATACATGGGAATTAAATAGCCTGCTGCTGAACAATCTTTGGGTCAACAAAGAAATCAAGATGGAAATTTAAAAAAAGTTTTAATTGGATGACAGTTGTGACACAAGCTACTAGAATCTCTGGGATACAGAAAAAGCAGTGCTAAAAGGGAAGTATTAGCACTAAATTCCTACATCAAAAATACAGAAAGATAATAAATTAACAACCTAATGTCACACCTCAGGGAACTAGAAAAGCAAGAACAAACCAAACCCAAAGCTAGCAGAAGAAAAGAAATAACAAAGATCAGAGGAGAACTATATAAAATTGAACCCAAAAAGCAATACCAGGGATCAATGAAACAAAAAGTTGGTTCTTTGAGAAGATAAACAAAATTGATAGACCACTAGCTAGATTAACTAAGAAGAAAATAGAGAGGATTCAAATAAGCTAGTCAGAAATGAAAAAGGAGACATTATAGCTGATATCACAGAAATATAAAAAAAATCATCCAAAGCTACTGTAAACATCTCTATGTACATACACTCAAAAAGATAGAAGAAATAGATATATTTTTGGAAATACAAAACTTTCCAAGTTTGAATCAGGAAAAACAAGAAATCCAGAACAGATCAATAATGAATAATGAGATTGAATAAGTACAAAAAATCTCCCAAGAAAACAAAGCCCAGGACCAGATAGATTCACAGGCAAATTCTACCAGACCTACAAAGAAGAACTTGTACCTGTCCTACTGAAGCTGTTCCATAACGTCAAGAAGGAAGGAATCCTCCCTAACTCATTCTGTGAAGCCAGTATCACTCTGAGGGAAATGATACAAGAAAAAAAGAAAACTACAGACCAATGTCCCTATAAACACAGATACAAAAATCTTCAACAAAATGCTACCAAACCAACCTAACAGCATATCAGAAAAAAATATTATTAGTATATCATGATCAAGTGGGTTTCATCCCAGGGATGCAAGGATGGTTCAACATGCACATATCAATAACTGTGATCCAACGCATAAACAAAATTAAAAACAAAAACCATATGATTATCTCAATAGATACAAAAAAAGCATTTGATAAAATCTAGCACCCTTCCATGATAAAAAAAACCTTAGTAAATGAGGCCTAGAAAGTACATACCTCAAAATAATAAAAGTCATATATGACAAACCCATAGCCAACATCATACTCAATGGAGTAAAGTTGAAAACATTCCCCCTAAAAACTAGAACAAGAAAGATGCCCACTTTCATCACTTCCATTTAATATAGTACTTACTGGAAGTCCTAGCCAGAGTAATCAGGAAAGAGAAAGAAATAAAGGACATCCAAATCAGAAAAGAGGAGGTCAAACTATCCCTGTTTGCAGACAGTATGATCTTGAGACAATATGATTCTATACACTAATAACAGCCAAGCTGAGAGTCAAATCACAAACTCTATACCATTTACAATAGCTGCAAAAAAATTAAAATATTTAGCAATATACTTAACCAATGAGGTGAAAGAGCTCTTCAAGGAAAGCTATAAAACACTGATGAAAAAAATTGTAAATGACACAATCAAATGGAAAAATATCCCATGCTCATGGATTGGAAGAATCATTAATGTTAAAATGTCCATAATTCCCAAAGTGATTTACAGGTTCAGTGCAATCCCCATCAAAATACCAATGTCATTTGTCACAAAAGTAGAAAAAACAATCCCAAAATACATATGGAATCGAAAAAGCCTGAATAGCCAAATCCATCCTAAGCAAAAAGAACAGATGTGGATGCATCAGATTACCCAACTTTGAATTATACGACAAGGCTATAGCAATAAAAACAGCATAGTACTGGTATAAAAGTAGACATACAGATCAATGGAACAAAGTAGAGAACCCAGAAATAAAGGAGATAGACAAATGACCAACCTATGGAGAAATGCTCAATGTCACCAATTATAAAGGAAATACAAATTAAAACCCCAATAAGATACCTCCTTACACCAGTCAGAATGGCCATTATTAAGACGTCAAAAAATAATAGATGTTGGCACAGATGAGGTGAAAAGGGAATGATTACACATTGTTAGTGGGAATGTAAATTAGTATAACCTCCATGGAAAACAGTATGGAGATTTCTCAAAGAACTAAAAGTAGAACTACCATTCGATCTAACAATCCCATTACTGGGTATCTACCCAGAGGAAAAGTCATTATATCAAAAGTACACATGCCCTCATATGCTTATCACAGCAAAATTCACAATTGCAAAGATATAGAATCAACCTAAGTACCAATCAACTGATTAATGGATAAGGAAATCATGGTGGGTGTGCATGTGCATGTGTGTATGTGCATGTGTTGTGGAATACTACTCAGCCATAAAAAAGAATGAAATAATGCCTTTTGGAGCAATTTGAATGGAACTGGAAGCCATAATCCTAAGTGAAGTATCTCAGAAACAGAAAAACAAACACTGCGTGCACTCATTTATAATTGGGAAATAAATGATAGGTTACACATAGCCATAGAGAGTGGTATAATATACTTTGGAGACCCAGATGCAGAGAGCCTGGGAAGGGGCCAAGGGGTCAAAATTTACCTACTGGCTACAGTGCATGCTATTTGGGTGATGGGTACACTAAAAGTCCTGACTTCACCACTATACAATTCATCCATGTATCAAAAAGCCACTTGTGCATCCTAAATCAAAGGAAAGGAAGGGGAGGCGAGGGGAGGGGAGGAGAGGGAAGGGAAAAAGGAAAGGAAAGGAGGAAAGAAGGAAGGAAGGAAGGAAGGACAGAAGGAAGGAAGGAAGGAAGGAAGGAAGGAAGGAAGGAAGGAAGGAAGGAAGGAAGGAAGAAAGAAAGAAAGAAAGAAAAGAGTTTCAATAATTAAAATAATATTTTGTGCTCAAAGTGGACCAGACAGGTAAGCAGCGTGTCTTAGGTCAATGTCCCTAGAAGCCTGAGACAAGGATCAGGTACATGTGGTTTCCTGGGAAAGCATTCTCACAACAAACATGTGAAGGAGGGAGGGTAGCAGAGCAAGGAGAGGAGACTGAGCAAGGATGTGGTCTTAGGCATAGTCTGTCCTTGCCTTGATCTATAGAGGGGCTCTGGAGAAAAAATCCACACCCCAGAGGCATCCCTTCTTAAGAAAAGAAAGTTTATACTCCTATATCTCTGTGGGCCAGGTAGCTTCCCTCAGCCCAGGACAATTTTCCAGAAAAGATAAGTAGCTGTGAAACATGAGTAACTGAGATTCACAGAAGCTGGAAAGATGAGTGCCCCAGCCCAATACAGGGAAGCTGGGAGGGGCACTACCATGTCTACTATACAGTCCCTTTGCTAGACAAAATGGGGCCAAGTGAGACAATATCCTATTATAGAATACTGTCTTATTTAGCCTCATTTTTATCTATCAAAACTCTGTAATCACCATTGCTAGGCAAACTTTATTCCAGCACCTTCAGACACTTGCAAGGCCCTTTGAGAATAGCTTCTCTACATGGAACTAGACTCCAAATGCAATACAAAGAAGAAACAGCAGCACCAATGCAACAGTATAAACAAATGCTATTAGATCAGCCTTTGATGTGATAGGGGATCATATAGGTCTAGTCACTGAGCACTGGAAACCAGGAAAAATGAACCCAGAGAAAAATGAGACAGGAAAAAATACCCTGACAATTCCAAAATGAAGCAGGCTATTAATTATCAGACAGATCACATCTCTGGATTCAGATATATCCAATTGTATTCCCAGGTCTGTAAATTTAATGATATTCTCAGACTTACAGTCACCTCATTGGGTAAAATGGAATAATAATGTGTGCCTTGCATATCTGTTGGATGAGAAAATGTTTGAGGAGTCCCGTAATGTAGTGTTTGGCTCATTTTGTACACAGTTCAGTAATTGGTATTTATTGCAGCAGCATATATTTCTGAGAATTTATCTGTGGCACCCACTCCCAGCAACTGAACTTCTTCATTCCCCAAATACAGACAACTGAATTGGGTTTATCTATTACAGAACTCAAACAAAAGCCACAAATATTCAAATGTTAAAATAATCCATGCACCAAAGCGCAGGTCAAAAAGGCAGGGCTGCTTTCTTATAGAGCAAATTCCTCTGTCGAAAAGGCAACATTAAAAGACACCAAGCACTGGGGATAGGGGAAGGAAAAAAAAGCCCTGGTGGAATAGAGAGGATGAAATGAAGAATTTGCAAACCACAGCTGGAGCCAGAGCTTGCATCACTAGCACTAAAGAACTTTGAGTAAACCAAGATGGTGCTAAGTCATCATCCTTCCCATTGCTTTCCAAAAAGGACCATGAATTGCCAGCAGCCAAGCTATTATTCCTTATCACCTAGTGTGGAATAACACTTGTCTGATGTTGAAGATTCTCTCCAGCCCTCATCCAAACAACCCCACGTGGACTACCACAATCTGATGGCCAGAGTCCCTCATGGGTCTTTTTCACCCCTGTTCCCAGCAAGGATGGTGAGGATGAACATTGGGGACCACGGAGACATGAATGGAAAGTATGAAATACACTTCCCCCACACGTTCTTCTGTCATGCCTACGTTCTGCCCATTTGAACTTTACATTTACCCAACGAAACTCTAAGAAACACCAGATGTTGTTTAGGGCTGCACAAATCCACCACCCGGAGGGAACTTGGCCAAGGTGCCAATTCTGTGCTGCCTGCAGAGTTGTTTGGGAGAAAAGCAGTGAGATGTAACAATTTACACTTGGATTTTTCTTTTCTTTGTTTAGAATTTGGTGTCCCCTTCCACTTCTCTTTCTTCTCCTTTCACCCCAGCTCCAATTAGAAAATTCAATTGTACAAAATTCCACTCCACAGGAACCTATATCAAATTTGGGAAGTCATTGGTGTATAAAGAACACTCATTTCAAGAGGGTAGGACAGAGCGTGCCATGTAATCAAAGGCAATTAAAGACATTCATGCAATTGTGAATACATATCCTTTGCATACACAATTATGGAGAATTGTTCAGAAAGCTTATACACTGTGGTGCTGGATGGTTTCCAAAAAGCACTTAAGGCATAAGAAGCACTTATTTGGGGCTTGCAAACATGAGTTTTGTTTGTGTTCTTGTGTATGTTTGGCAAATACAATGCAGGCTCTGCTTTCAGAACATTTGGCCCTAAATAAAAAGAAATGTGTCAGCAAATCCGCCAAGGAGTACAGTAAACCCAAAACTTCTTCTGTTGGCTCCAGAGGGAGGCTGAGGTATATTCTGTTTTTTGGTTTTTTTTTTCCAGTTGAAAGCAACATCTGGATGCAATTGCCAAAAGGTCTGGTTGCTTTGGCCACATCTAGGCAAGAAGCACAAAGTCTTACCAAAGGCCCAGTGCATTAATTGCAAAGCTGTCCAACACTTGTAGCATACCTGGACCACAGGTAGGAGGGCAAAATGTCTATGTCAGCAGGTTGATCTCATCCTGTGCCTCTCATTGACCTCAAACATTCACCAGCTGCTCCAGTACACACAAGGTATCACCTACACACCGATTGGATTCCTTGGAGGTACAGGGTAGGAAGGAGAAGGAGGTGTTTCTATCATCTTTATCTATTAAATAAGAAACAAACCAAAACTTTGCAGTCTATCAACTAGGCTGAAATACCAACTCTGCCACTCACTTGCTCTATATAAGCAAGTTATATAATATCCCAGCCTCACTGTCCTCACCGGTAAAATAAAAATAATGATAGTACCTGCCTCATGAAGCTGTTGAAGACTAATGACAAATGTAAAGTGGCCACACAGAGTAATTTCTCAATGAATGCAGCCTAAAAGTATTAAATTATCTTCTTATATTCTCCTTTGTGGCTTCTCTTGGATTTTTGTGCAGAAAAGCCTCCTCCATAAAAAAAAAAAAAAGCCTTGATCTGCCACTCTCACAAGTGACCACACCTCCATTTCCGTAAATGCCAAGGTCTTTGAAAGAGAAATCTCTGTGTGTTGTCCTGCCCTCACTCCCATCAACTCACACGTCCTGCTCCCTCCCCCATAATGAGTGATGAGGATCTCTCAACAACAATCCTTGACACATGACTTTGGGTGCTTCCCAGAGG
Organism: Propithecus perrieri; assembly: GCA_963574695.1. Classification (NCBI taxonomy): domain Eukaryota; kingdom Metazoa; phylum Chordata; class Mammalia; order Primates; family Indriidae; genus Propithecus; species Propithecus perrieri. The sequence continues at coordinate 3,517 of CAUYRB010029415.1, read as the reverse complement.
CAGGATATGCTGCTCTACCCCACTGACATGTTGGCCACGTGAACAGAGTGGGACAGTGGAATATAGGCATGATATTTGCCACTTGTACGCAGAAGCTTTAAATGTGTTCACTCAGTCTGTTTAGCCTCTTGCATTCTTGCCTTCTATGTGAACAGTATCAAAAATAGACGCTACTCCTTTAGGCTGAGTCCTGGCATAAGAAGATGCCAGAAAAGCCCTCCAGAATCACAGCCAACTTGCAGCCTTCATTTAATGTAAAAGAAATAGGTGTTTAATTTTATTCTGTTGAAAATTGTGTTGTTTGTTACTATAGCAAAAGCTGCCTAATACCTAGCACCTGCTCTCCTGACAAACTAAAGTATCTCCCTCTAATGATCAATAAGGGATGATCTGCCAAGGACCAATCCCCTTCTTCAGGGAACTTCCCCTTCCCAACCTTCGCTTGTATACATGGTTCCCATGGGTATTGCCATGTTTGTAACCGTCGGCTACCCTGGTCACCAACTATTGGCTCATAGGCAGGTATCTGACCCAGTCTGCCCAGTGAGAAAAGCACGAAGCTATCATATACACAGAAGCAGATGTAAGAGGGAGGATCCAAGGAGACTAGAGCCACTGGTTAAAGTTGTTTTGCTTGTGTGGTTAAATGTTCATGCACAGAAAAGAGTTCCTAGCTAAGAGGGGAGGGGCCCAGGATGACCCCAAGTGGACAGAGAAGCAAGCGGTCCTCTGTTCAGACAAGGGGGACTTACCAGGAGCCATATGGTAGCTGGGGGATAGCAGCTTGACAAGTCAAATCCAGGCAGAACAGGTCAGTGTCAGAGTGGTTTAATGCCAGGCTCAGACATGGTCTTGCCCAAAGACGTGAGAAGCTATCCAAATTCCTTCATGTTGGGAAGTTAAATCTGAAGGAAGAGTACAAGGGCTTTAGCAAAGCTCATGGAACAACGGAGTGGGAAGAGGATCACTAGGCAGACCTGGGCCACCAGAGGGGAGATCAGACCATGAGGTTTCTGACAAATCACCCCAGGAATGTGAATAAGACACTTTTTCAACCCAAGCAGCCAGCCTGGGACCAGCCCTCCGCAGTCTGATCACAAACAGAATTGGTGGGACCTCCAAGACACTCCCACTCTGATAGTTCACAGTAAGAGATTCTGGAACAAACACAGGAGTGTTCTGAGCTTTAAGGGTAAAACCCCACACCCTGACTCCATTTCTTCAGTTGTGGTGAGAAAGAGAGCTCTGCCCCAGTGAAGAAAAGTACTCACAAACACCTCATCTTTCTCCTTTTAGGAAGAAAGAGAGGCTCACAGGGGCAGGACACCTATCTAATACTTATCCTCCCAAGGCATAATGTTCAGAAACCTGTGGGTTGTTGAGTTGGGGGCTGGAAAAACGTTGACAGAGGATGGACTGGGGAGCTCTCCTGTTGGCTCAGTCCCTGTTGACCCATGTGAGGCCCCATGACTGTCACAATTCCCTAGATCTCCCTCCACAGGCCCCTGGAGACCTTGGACTTACTTGGGCTCACACAAGGGGAGGCCGAGTTTGGCACAGATGATGGCCTGGTGGGAGTGGGGGACGCTAACCTGCAGCTGAAGAACCAGGTAAATAAAGGAAATAATGAGCACAGCTGGGTAGGATTACAAAGTACTAAATATGGCAATAAGTTAATAATCACTAACACCTCTCCAGTGGTAAGTGTGAGGCAATGATCTAAACATGCACACAGAATACTTATTAATCCTCATTACATCCCTATGAGATAGATGCCATGAAAAGCTACATTTTACAGACAAGAAAACTAAACAGTGAGAGAATTAATTTTCCCATGATTTATCCTAAAGACATGATTAAAGGTGTATGTAAAGATTTAGCCACAAAAATGTTCATCACAGCACTGCTTTCAATAATGGTAAGATTTTAATAGTGACAATGTAGACCAACTTAAATATCCAACCATAAGGAATGGATTAAATATTTAATTTAATTACACTTAAATTACAATACATCTACAGTACATTAAAAATAATCTAGGCCAGGTGCAATGGCTCACGCCTTTAGTCTTAGCACTCTGGGAGGCTGAGGTGGGAGGACTGCTTAAGCTCAGAAGTTCGAGACCAGCCTGAGCAAGAGCAAGACCCCATCTCCATTAAAAATAGAAAAATTAGCTGAGCATCATGGTGTACGCCTATAGTCCCAGCTACTCGGGAGGCTGAGGCAAGAAAATCGCTTGAGCCCAGGAATTGAGGTTGCAGTGAGCTATGATCACACCACTTCACTCTACCCAGGACCACAGAGCAAGATTCTATCTCAAATAATAATCATTATCATCATCATCTAATGGGTATATGGTTTTGAAATAAGAATATGTCCATTATATATTATTCAGTGAAAAATCAGGGCACAAAATATAGTATAATCCCATATTTTGGTAATTATAAATATATATGGCTTTTTAAAGAAAGAATATGCACCAAAGTGTTAATAGTGATCTACAAATGTAAGGTTGTGGATCATTTTGTTCACTCTTTCCTTTATGCAAATCTTCTAATAAAAATGAATTGCTGTTCCATAAAAGAAAAGCTATATTAACCTTTTAAACAAAGTAGGATGGAGCATTGTCAAGGCATCAAGATCATGTTTATGGAGAGATCCTAATTCCATGTACATAGACGCTGGTGGAATTGCCGTTGCAAGTGGAATTCGTGTAATCCAGCACTTCCCAAAAGTGTGTTGCTAGGGAAAAGGGTATTTCACAGTTAAATAAATTGGGGAAATCTGCATACTCCTCTTGAAGAGTCACAATGCATAAATTCTCTTAGAAAAGGAAAAAAAAAACAGTCTAATTGTTTTAACCCAGCATTTTCCAATCTTATTTAATTATGGAACTACTTTATACTTATTTATAAGTGTAAATAAATACTTATTTATAGTTCAAGAAATGCTCACACATTTTGGAAGTGGTGGTTTTATTTATCACTCATCCTTCTGTCGAGCACACAACACTTATAGAGCAGAATTTATATTCATATGTCATGAGGTTTGGAAATAGAGTTTGAATCCAAGTTTCTTGCTCCAGTATTCACTGGCTGTATGACTCTAGAGCAACCTCATTTTTTTTTTTAAATATTATTCCAGGGTTTTGTGAGGGTACAAACATTGTAGTTACACTTTATGTCTGCTTAAGCTCAGAAGTTCGAGACCAGCCTGAGCAAGAGCAAGACCCCATCTCTATTAAAAATAGAAAAATTAGCTGAGCATCATGGTGCACGCCTATAGTCCCAGCTACTCGGGAGGCTCATTTGCCTCACCCAAATGCGGGTTAAAGGCATGCCCTTCCCTCCCTGTAGTGCTCCCCGTGTCCTTTAGGTGTAGATTTGCCCCCCCATCCCCCTAATCCCTAGAGAGTATTTCTGCCATGTGATCAACCTAGTGTTGATCAGTTAGTACCAATTTGATGGTGAGTACAGATGGATCCCGTTCTTCTGCTCTTGTGGTGCCCCACTTTGGA